>JALIZH010011240.1:0-68142 GCA_030522465.1 Rhipicephalus appendiculatus
GTTACGCCCAGCGCTTCCCCTTGGGGTCGGCTTTGCCGCACTAGTCGATGTCCCAGATTGCTGGACATGATGCACACGCATGCTTTTCGCAACGTCGAAGAATTCGGTGAACACCAATTCGTCGAACAACGATGCCCTTCGGAAGTGCCGGTGAAGTGCAGGACAAGTTAGCCCAGAGACGTAGATTGTGGCCTTGACTGCACGTTTCACAGCTCTAACCATTCCGCTTCCGCTCGTCGAGCTCGAGCGTGTTGGCATAGGGCACTCCATATTATTCACAATAATTGCGCTACATGTAATGCACAAAAAAAACTATGATGATGATGATGATGAAAACTTTAGGTCCATAGAAGACGCAAGGGAGACCTCGTGCTTCTATTTTTATCTCGCTCAATGATATTCTACATTAAATACAATCAAAGTGACTGACGAGCGTGAAATAACATTCTCGATGCTTTCACAGCCTGCTACGTCCAGGAAAAAATCCTCGTAGTCAAGATGGTTTCTTTCAACATCACTCCTGAAAGCAATCTGAAGGATTTCCTTCGCCGAGCGACTTCTACCACTCCGTGTCATCATGCTTACAATTAGAGAGACGTCTGGGCGTGGAGAATACGTTCTTAAACCGGTCAACAAGCAAATCGCTTGCAGTGTGTTGCCACGTATCAACAAACGTACAAAAACAGGCGGCGCAGCATTGAAAGCAACACAGGCGAAGGACGGCATTCAGAGTGTTCGCACTACGGCTCTCGTATTGTGGAACGAGTGCACCCTCGAATCACTGAAATATCGGATTCATAACAGCGCTTTTTCTGGCAAAGGACAGAGCGCCCTATTTTAAAGTACTGCAAGCTTGAGATTGCTCAGGTCTCTGCTTCCACTGCTCCAAAGAACAACACACAGACAAGATTGGTAGGTAATAATGGTAATGCGCCGCCTAACGACGAAGTAAAATAGCTAAGGCAGACTATTCAGACACTCAGGGCAGAAAACGCCGAACTCAGACAGAAATTAAACGATCTCATAGATGAACTGAAGGCCCTGAGAACAGGACAGACAAATGCAAACCCCCAAACAGACTTTGAAGGGTAGCGCTAGTGGACATGGACTAAAGGACGGCACAGACACACAGATGGAAGCGCTCTAGCAACTAGTTTTCTTAGTGAAAATCCGCCCTACATATACACAACGTTTTTTTTTTCACTTTCTTTTTTGTCTTTTTTCTTTTCTTTTTTGGCCACGTGAAAATTTCAGTGCACTGAATAATTCAAGAACACCATCTCTTTATCTGACAACACTCTCGATGGTGTGCTGCCATATTTCGCCCCTTTAATAATTATGGTCTTTGCTTCGATGACTTCTCAAGTGCACTTTTGTTTGTCGAAGCGAAATCATCGAAGCAAAGATCATAATCATTGAAGGGGCGAAGTGTGTCAGCACACCATCGAGAGTGTTGTCAGATAAAGAGATGGTGTTCTTGAATTATTCAGTGCGCTGAAATTTTCACGTGGCCAAAAAAGGAGAAAAAGAAAAATAGAAAGAAAAAAAAACGATGTGTATATGTAGGGAGGATTTTCAATAAAAATTAGTTGCTAGAGCGCTTCCGCCTGTGTGTCTGTGTGCCTTCCTTTAGTCCATGTCCACTAGCGCTACCCTTCCAAGTATGAATTTCGAACTCACCCAAGAAACAGCACCCCAAACAGACGTAACTCTATAAGCTACTGTAGGGCGGCAGGAATTCACAACTACCATGGCTGCCATGAAAAATGCGCTAGAAAATCTAAGCATCCTTATCTCTAACATCCAAGACGAGGCGTGCAAGGATAGAGAACGTCTAGTACAACTCACGGGCATGAAATCCAGAGGCAAACCCTATGCTAGGCCATCAGCTGAGTATGGCAAGCAGCTGTAAATACTCGATCAGGTTGGAAACCCTCGAAATATGGCAATGGCACTGTCGTGGAATCCGCAGAAAGCAGGGTCTTCTGAATCAACACATCACTAATAGCACAACTGCACCAGACATAATCGCCCTCCAGGAAACCGGCTGTTCAACGAAACTCGCGGGCTATACGGTCTATGAGGGGCTTGGCCAAAGTAAGGTAGCTACGCCGGCTGCCAAAGCGGTCACTGCAATTAGACATGGCATCGATGTAACGTACACTGGCCACGTCCTCATTGAAATCCTCACACAAAAATAACCCAAGAAAGCATCTTTGTCCTCAATATCTGCAGCCGGCCCAGCCAGCGGAAAGCCAACTTCAACTACCTGCTGGGCAAGGCAGAACAAGCTGCAGGCAAAAGGGTCTTGTCATCCTGGGAGACTTTAATGCTTGGCACAAAAGCTGGGGATATGTCAGGGAAACTCAGAAAGGAAGTGATTGAGCCAGAGGCTGATCGCAGAAGGCTCAGGCCCATTACTGACCACACCCAACCAACGCGAGTGGGGAATAGTGTCAACCGAGATCCGTGCCCCGACTTGGCGTTCGTTAAAGGGGTCAGGGAGGCCCGATGAAAAAATGACGGGGAAACGCTTGGCAGTGACCACTGCATTCTGCGCATCCAGATAGAAACCCCCCGGTCCAAAAAAAAAAGGAAATGGCCTGGCTAGACTCACAGACTGGGAAGCTTTTAGAAAAACTAGGGTAGAATCCGAAGACGCAGAGATTGCGGACATTGAGAGTTGGGTCACAGGAATCAAGGCGGGCTGGAAAAAGCTAACCCGAGAGATGGCCCTCTCCATAAACTCACCCTGAGTGGACAAGCATCTCCTACACCTCTCGGACGCCCGTCGCGGCCTATTAAAAAGATGGAAGCTGCAGAAACAAAACCGGAAACTGAGACTTAGGATCGCCGCAGTCACCAGGGAAGCCGACGAGTATGCGACCGGGCTGTCAAGGCACAACTGGGACCAAAAATGCAACGAGCTACAGGGAACACTAGGTTGGAAAAGGACATGGTCCTTGCTAAGGGATCTTATAGACACAGCCAAGACCAAGACCGAAAATCTTTAAACGACCCACGGGCACAGCCCGGGAAATGCTAGAAAACATCAAGCTGCGCTATATTGGCGAAGCAACAGATACCGACTGCAGCTTGACATACACGGGCGAAGCAAACACCACTCATTACCACAGAAGTCCGACATGGTATGCTGTCGGCGACAAAGAACACCTATAAATGCGCCCTTGGAAAGCCTATAAATGCGCCCTTGGTCTCCCATTCAACACCTCGACGGAGAAATTCCTTAAACTGGGTATAAACAACACAATGCGAGAACACATCGAGGCGCACCTTCTTGTGCAGAAAATGAGATATGCCGACTCCAACGGGCAGGTACACGCCTGCAGATATTGGACGTGAGGGATGCTTGCAGAAAAATTAACAGCAGGGAGAGCATACCGAAGGACATTCGCCAGATCATTGAGATCAGCCCAATACCTAGAAACATGCATCCTAAAATTCATAAGCGCCGAAGAAAAGCAAGATCAGAAGCACACGAAAGAAATTTCACGGGGAGAACAGACGTATTCTACATTGACGCGACCACATACAGAGAGCACTCCGGGGCGGTAGTAAGCGTTGTTGATCACCAGCTTAGGGAAGCCAACAGCGCTACTATCAAAAGCAACAACATCCTGGTGGCTAAGGAAGTAGCGATCGCACTCGCAATCATGCACTAGAGCGAAGAGTCTACTGCAGAAATAGTCACTGACTCGGAAGAAGCGCGTAGACGGTACGGCAGTGGACGCATATCCCCTGCTGCCATCCGCATACTCAAGGCAAGAAAGATCACCTTCTCGAGCTGCTCCATTACGTGGAAACCAGGCCACGAAACTGTGACAGAGAACCAGCGTGCCGACGCCAAAGCCCTAGGATACGCCAACCGGGGAGCGCACAACGACGAGGAACCAGGCACAGTTACCAGACGCTATGGAGCAATTTTAGAGCAACAAAAATTCCTGAGGGGTATTTACCCTCTCCCCACAAAGACCTCAGCAGAGAGCAATCGGTTGCCTGGAGACAGCTGCAGACTAATACGTATCCAAATCTCATTCTTCTCAGCAAAATCTATCCGGCAATATATGACAACAAATGCCCGCTATGCGGGGAACACCCAACACTTTATCACGTAACATGGGCCTGCCAACACTCAAAGGTAGTGCCAAGAAACAACACACCAACATCGGAGCAGAGGGAGGCTGCGCTGTCCTGCTCGAAGCCTGAAGAACAGCTCAAGCTGATCGATAGAGGTCGCAAGATGGCAAAGGCCACAGGGGCCCTGGACTGAGGGCTCCTCCTTCTCCGGAAGAATTTGTTTGTAATAAAGTTTTTCATCCATTCATTCGCGCTCATTCTGTGTGTAGTTATGCGTTCGTTTCGTGCGTCCTTCGAGTTTGAGCACGGAGCTTCAAGTGTCAAGCTGCGAAAGTTGTTAGTTCCGCTCGTCTTGTCTGCTTTCTTTCCGCGCGTCATTTTGTGCTTGAACAGAGCGCTAGGAGTTTCGAGCTGCTTGCCGCACTCCCGTGACATACCAATTTTTAACACGAAAGTGTTTTATGCCGGTGCCCACCAAGACTTCAGTGACGTACTTCCGTCACGGCAATGACGTTGGAAAAATGTACACGATCAGATATCAAAGAAGAAAAGTTCCGTCAACGGGCATCGAACGTATGACCTCTCGGTTCGCAACAACAGAAGCCGAGAATGCTATCCATTGCGCCACGGCCGCAGACTCTGACTGCTTTACGAACGAGCCTTTTATATCTACCGCTTTCATCACAGTGTTCCTCGTCAGTGAGGTGGCGTCACCCTCTTGAGCAGTAAAGTAATTCATCATTACTGTGGCTTCCGCATTAGCACCTACTACGCGTCCGTCTCAGTCAGCGTGTTTTCAGTAGAAGTGCCATTTTGTCAACGCCTTAACGCAACGCGAGGTGGCGACCTTAGCCCAAGCGTCGGCCTCGCTCATAGCGTTCATCCAAACCAAAAATACGACGCGCGCCTCCATCCAGTGGCTGTAATACCGCGTTCCTCGCTTACGCTCGCCCCGAGAAAAGTTGCGGCCGGGCTACTAGGGCGACACGACGCACGCAGCGTTTCCGTCTAGTCCGACCGATGGCAACCTTAGCCCAAGTTCTGCGCCCCAATAGCGACCTTCTTCTGGCTTCACGCCTCTTGCTCTGATTACGCTCTCGCCGTTAACGTCTACAGCTACCAGAATGGTTTGTTTAATCGTTGATCATGGACGTTAGTCGCGGGATGGAGATGTACTGCCAAGCGTCAACATGGGTGCATCCACGCTATGGACGATTTTCCGCAGCTGGTTTGTTTAATCAAAACTAGATGGCGCCACTACTGCGCCGTGGCCGTCTCCATGCCATGGCCTTTGGCAGCGCTGCTCAATATGTCTCTATCCACGTCGCGTCGTCTGCTCGGCGTCCCCATAGCGTCTGTGCGCACGCGAGTAAAAACGAGCAGACGGCAGCGTCGGAAAACTCAACATGGCGACACCTGTTGATGCAGTTCCCTTCCGCCTCGAATTCATCACGTCGTCGTCCTGCGCTGTGTGGCCCGTAAGTTCGTAACCTACGTATTTATTTGCTTTATATTTACGCCGTGAAGCTTTGAGAGCAATGTATTCGTCGGCATTTTGCAGTATTTTCAAGATTCATTCTCAAATTCTCGGAGACAACGCTTAGTAGGCATGGCTAAATTAACACAGCTAATCGCGATAATAAAGACAGAACATACCTGATGCTTTTGTCCCCAGCGTGAGATGACACGAAGCGATAGCTGATTTCACCATTTATTTATTGCTGTGAGGACAGTGGGTGAGTAGCGAGCGCGAGTTCGGATCGAAGCGCGCGGTCGCGTCTGCATGGGTGCTGCCATGTTGGCTTCTAACCCCAGCTGCTGGCGCATACGGCCACGGCCGCTTCACTGGCCCAAATGCGTTGGCTGGAGCAACTGGCTGGGGGAAGGCCAGTTGCGGTCACGTGATCAAACATGGCAGCGCCCTTGCTCCGCTGCGGAAAATCGTCTATATGTTGCGCAAACTCTCCTGTTTAAATGTACATTAAACATTCAATTACCTCTGCACGGGCACGATTTACTTTTGTGTTTGTGATGTGGTGCGGGTAGGAACGAAAAGAAGTTTGACAATGACAAAATAAGAAGAAAGCTGGTGGGACACTGTGATATTAACCACGGGAAGAAAACAAAGAAGAGGAGCGACGCGAGAAGCCCTCGTGGCGCCAGCATCCGGAGAGAAAAAAGAAAAGAAGAAGGAAACGAGGAGCGCGTGGGAAGAACGAGGAGCGGCTACAGGAGGGCGGAAGCAGCAGCCATGCGACGAGCAATATTGGCTCCGGCCGACGCCTGTATCTCCTTGAGCAGATGGATGTAAACGTTTGGCGCAACTTGCTGGACAACCGTACTGTGCACCTAAACGTCTGTGGACCTGCGATGCACCGACGGCACCCGTTTGCGACCCGCCACCAGGCCACCTGACCCCGTGTGGAACTTCCTGCACCGACGCCACGACTTGGAAGTGCCACGTCTGGAACGCTCCGGGTTTCTGCAGCGAGGCGCTAAGGGTGATGTGTGCACATCGACTTTCAACTCCTACTTGTTGCTAACTGTGAAGTGCTGAGATATATATTTCTTTATTGTGTGTGACGCGAGTGTTGGGTTGTTGTGTATCGTGTATTACGCGGGCGTTGTGAGAAGTTAGAGAATATATGTATGTGTGTGTGTGTGTGTGTGTGACAGAGAACGGCTGTGTCGTCCTAACTTCTTCCACATAATTCACCACTGAGAACCTGCGGCCGTGGTTCCATACACCGTGACAGTGTTATACCGATTCTCATGACGGAGGGATCAACCATGTTTTTTTGCAATCGCATTCATCGTTGCGCCCTTCGGGCGAAACTGCGGCTTTTGTATGCGCTTGTTGATGTACTATTTGCGCGGGGTCTACGATATGCTGTGTAAAGGTATGTGTTAACTTCAGCTATACAACGGTTCAATCATGATCATGGGCGTTGGTCGTCGGCATGGAGATGTGCCACTATAGGAGTCAACGTGGATGTATCTACGTCAAACGGTGTTATAGCTGCCAAACAGCGACAGACATTGTACTAGCTCTCATACATCAAAAGCACAATAAACGCTGAACCACTTCTGTGAAGACACGTTTCACTTTCGTGTTGTACCGATTCCTATGACGGAGGGTCAGCCAGGTCTTTATTGGGGGGAGAATGGAGGGGGCACGTGTTCACCCACTACAGCGGTGCATCGTATACTGGCTTGAGTTGAGCGTTCTTACGCTCTTACAGCTTCCATGCCCGAGCTACCCATACGGGCTTTGAGAACGCGTAGGCCTCGGTTTATGGCAGCAAGAATGGCGCGTTATCTATTGGGTGTCACTGGGTTACAAACTTAAATTTCCAAGGAGCGAGAAATCCCTTTCTAGATTTGCATAACCTCCCTATTGAGATATCCCTTTCTACACTGAGAGAACTGCTCTGTTTAACGGAAGAATTCAAGCGTGGTCATCACTTCGTGAAACCCAGTTCAAACTGCATAGTCAATCTGATTTTTTACTTGCCACCTCGATAAGTAAGCGCAGAACGTAAGAATACTGCATAAAGTAGTGTTAAATATTACGAAAGCGTTGGCTGAGCGCGAATTGACCGCCTCATTGGCGTATGAGTTACGCGGTCTTCGAATCCAAAATTTACTATGGTGACATGTCAGTGTAGCAGTAAATGTAAGAATTGAAGTACACCTCACAAAAAATCACGGAAAAACTTAGAAGACGCTTGAGCTTCGCCTCCAAAAGTGGAGCGCAATAGCCTAATTAGGTCCCATAAACACGCCTCCTAATTCGCTAGCCTTCGCTTGTGGGTTGGCAACACAACCATGCCGCGAGGAAAGGGACGTCTGTACACGTAAGATGGGTCGTTTTAAACTATCCTTAAATGCCTTCTGCATGTAAACTGCGAAGTACCAATTAGGCCATAATACATTATTCTGCTTATTAGTGAAGCACCTACTACACGTCCGTAATGCAGCACATGCGCCTGCGCAGCTTCGTGCTTTGTTGACGCTATTGCTATAATGTTAAATTACGCCTGTGTGCTTTTTAATGAGGGGCTTTCAAATAACTCGCTGGTTGGGTAGTTCACATTCCCTTTTTTTTCTTTCGTGACCACACTCTAAGAAAAAAAGGAGAATGTGTGACTCTTTTCGGAGAGTTCTGATTTGCTACGTATACGACTCTCTTTAAAGAGGCACGGTGATTCTCCTGGAGGGTCAGAGTCGGCGCGCTCTAGTAGAGTCCCCTGACCCTCTTAGGAAGAGTGAAAGGACTCTTATGCGAAGGATCACATTACCACGTCTGAGGGAGTCAGACGACTCTTGCCGGTAACACTCCTACGTGGGTCAACTGACACCCACCGAAGCGTCAAGTGACTCAACAACTATGTTAAAGTACTCAATTAACCCATGCTCTACTATAGCGCCACTGCTGCTGGAAATAATGAACTATTCATTTTAAGCAACTGCAATAATACTTGCCGTTGTGCCGAGCGACTGCAAAAAAAAAAAGAATACTTCAATTTTAGCACTATTTTAATATAACTCGTCAAAACTACACACCTTGTCCAGCAGACTAATACAGAAAGCGCAAAACGATGGTCTGTATTTTCCAATAAAGCATTTGAGGTATTCCTCATTTAGATGCTTGCATAAGAATCGGCAACCAAAATGTGTGACTGTGATGTGCATAGTGTCATGTGCGAAAAAACCGGCAGATCCCACGCACTGTGAGAATCGATGTAATGCGAAGCAGCCAGCCAGGAGCAAATCACGTTGTACCTAATATGCATGCCAAGATTTGCATGTTACCACCTGCCACTTATGTTCGCTATACACTCACGTCTCGCAATACCAATTTTGGTGTATATCAAGCTTGCGAAACGGCCGTGAGCGTGCCATGAGCGTGGCATGAAAGTCATGTTTCACATGAGATGTCATGAATTCCCTATTACCACTTATCATTTATGCTCGTCATACAATCATGTCACTCAATACCAAACTTGGTGTATATCAATCTAGCGAAACGGCCACGAGAGTGTCATGACCGTGGTATGCAACTCATGTCGCACATGACATGTCATGATTTCCACATTACCACTTGTGATTTATGGTCGTCGTACAATCACGTTGCTTAATACCGAATTTGGTGTATATCAAGCTAGCGAAACGGCCATGAGAGCGCCATGAGCGTGGCATGCAAGTCATTTTGCACAATACATGTCATGATTTCCGTATGACCACTTGTCATTTATTCTCGCCATACAGTCACGTCACTCAATACCAAATTTGGTGTATATCAAGCTAGCGAAACGGCCGTCAGCGCGCCATGAGCGTGTCATGTAAATCATGTACATGACATGCAGGTCATGATTTTCATATTAGCACCTGTCATTTATGTTGGTCATGCAGAAATGTCTCATCGCACCAATTTTCGGATATGTCAAATTAAGAAAACGGCCTCAGGAGCACTAAGGCCATGGCGTGCAAATCATCTTTTAGTGACTAATTATTCATGACTTTCATGATATGACCAGTCATTCATGTTCGTCATACAGTCATGTTATGCCATACCAATTTTGGTATAAATCCCATTAATGATACGGCCAGGAGAGCACAAAGTCGTAGGCGATAGATAGATAGATAGATAGATAGATAGATAGATAGATAGATAGATAGATAGATAGATAGATAGATAGATAGATAGATAGATAGATAGATAGATAGATAGATAGATAGATAGATAGATAGATAGATAGATAGATAGATAGATAGATAGATAGATAGATAGATAGATAGATAGATAGATACGCTCAAAGTCGCCGAAGTTCGCTAATAAACGCTTCGCATTTAATAAACTACAGTTATAGGCATCATGTTTCCATATTTATTCCTCATGATTATGAATAAAACAAAAAGTGGTGACGGCTGGAGGCATCAGACTCGTGACTAGCTATTTCGTCTCTCCTGTTCAGCGTGAGCAGCGATGAAAAATGGTACCTGAAAAGAAGAACGTGATATCATGAAGAGAAAAACACGGAATCGTAGTACGAATTCGCAAAACCTACACAATAAGTGATTTACACAAACATAATGGAGGCTCACAACAAAAAGACAAATGCAAACAGGCATGATAAGGAACCATGTTTTCTTGCCGTTATTGTGTAAAACACAACTTGCAAATAGTAGCTTTTGTAACATTTCACTTCGCGACAAACTTGCAGTACAAGATGATGAGAGCCTCTTTTAAAGAACAAACGCAATTGCTTTTGGCTCCTTTGTGCGTGTGCCACTCACCTCTTTTCCTACGTCGTCTTGTCCAACCAAGGGGAATGTATTGAAACGACTGTCTCGTTGTCAGGGCGAACGCCGCTCTTGATTTTCCCATCACTAGTGGTGAGGTGCCAGACCGTAGCGACACCTTCGTTTCCCCGAGCGTTGCTGTCAACTGGAGTGAAGAGGCGGGAGAAGCGATTCGGGATTCTGGGAATAACCAACACACAGGCACGTTGATTATTTGTATTTAAAACCACCCTTTGTTCAACACACCATTACTGTACACACATTTGACACGAGTGTTTTGTTTTAAATAATTTCGCAACGAAAACAAATTTTCACATAAAAGAAGGCGGGCACCTTGTTTCGCAATCATCATCATCATCATCATCATCATCAGCCTGTCTACGCCCACTGCAGGGCAAAGGCCTCTCCCATGTTTCGCCAATCAACCCGGTCCTGTGCTTTCTGCTGCCACGTTATACCTGCAAACTTCTTAATCTCATCTACCCACCTAATTTTCTGTCTCCCCCTCACGCGTTTGCCATCTCTTGGAATCCAGTCAGTTACCCTTAATGACCAGCGGTTATCCTGTCGACGTGCTACGTGCCCGGCCCATATCCATTTCTTCTTCTTGATTTCAACTATGATATCCTTAACCCCCGTTTGTTCCCTGACCCACTCTGCTCTCTTCCTGTCTCTTAAGGTTACACCTATCATTTTCCTTTCCATCGCTCGCTGCGTCGTCCTCAGTTTAAGTTGAACCCTCTTTGTAAGTCTCCAGGTTTCTGCTCCGTAGGTAAGTACCGGTAAGATGCAGCTGTTATATACCTTCCTCTTGAGGGATAGTGGTAGACTACCATTCATGATTTGATAATGCTTGCCGAATGAGCCCCATCCCATCCTTATTCTTCTAGTTATTTCACTCTCATGGTTCGGCTCCGCGGTTACTACCTGTCCTAAGTAGACGTACTCCTTTACAACTTCCAGTGTCTCGCCACCTATCGCAAAGCGCTGTTCTCTGCCAAGATTGTTCCACATTACTTTAGTTTTATGCATATTAATTTTCAGACCTACTCTTCTACTTTCCGTATCCAGTTCAGTAATCATAAGCTGTAATTCGTCTCCCGCGTTACTCATCAATGCAATGTCATCAGCGAATCGCAGGTTACTGAGATACTCTCCATTAACTCTTATCCCCTAACTCTTCCCAATCTAGGGCCCTGAAAACCTCCTGTAAACACGCGGTGAATAGCATTGGAGAGATCGTGTCTCCCTGTCGTACGCCCTTCTTTATTGGGATTCTATCGCTTTCTTTATGGAGGACTATCGTGGCTGTGGATCCGCTGTTTCGCAATAGGCACTGGCTATGCACGAATGAAAGCACCTCTTCTCTGAGAAATCGCTTCGAAAAATTGAAGGACACTTTGTACATTCCAAAGTGTGTACGGCGAAAGCGTGTGGCCATTCGACTGACTATACCATGTCTTTATTCTTTTACACTCTCGGTGGGATAACACACAAACCGAATGTGTGCGTGTTTTCTTGTTTAATTTTTTACCGCGAGTCGCACCGAGACGCGAGACTAATGTTCCTCCGTTCGCATGCGTTCGTATTTTCTCGCGCTTTGCGCATCGTGCAAGCGCCATCCGCGTTCGAGCGCTTAAATTGACGGACCCTTTGTAAATTCCAAAGTGTGTTCCGCGAATGCCTGTGTCCATTGAGACGGCGTCGGTCAGAATGATTCCAAACACTCGGCACAGTGACGCTACGCAAGCAAAGCGCGAGCGCTGTAGAGTCCAACGCGACCGGCGTCCGTTTGCGCACCCCGGCGGCCACCTGGCTCCATGCCAGGTCTCGGACGGACACGAACGGACGGACGGACGGACGGAGGGGTGGATGGACGGACGGACGCCGGACGGACGTGAGCATGAGACATTAAAGGCTTTCGCCTTAAAAGCTACGAAACTTCTACGAGAAGTCTTGATGAAGCAGACGTGCACCTTGGGTGTTGTGATGCAAATTCTTGTTTTGGTTCGTAACGGCCCTCTATGGCTGAGCCACCGATAGTCTTATTGACAAAGCAGTTGGTTTAACAAACCAACACACGAAACATTTAATCAAGAATTAAAGTGAAAACTCTATATGTACAAAAAATTGCACTTTGCAAGAAGTTCACTGCACACGGTAAACCACTCCTAATTACAACCAAAATGTAAGTTCAATTATCTAAACTAGATAGTCTAGCTCTAACGCGGCTGAGCGGAGAAGAACCCCAGTTCAGTCTGACCAAAACACGGATGCTTGACTGGTCGAGTTGACTTGGGCTGGCTGGCGACGACGATAGAGCGGCGGCTGGTGGGCGAGACGTTGAGATGCCAGGGGCAGACGGGGACACGGACGGACAGATGGACGGACACGGACGGACGGATGAGCACGGACGGACGGACGAACGGACACGGGTGGTCGGACTGATGTACGGACGGGCACGGAAGGACACGGACGGACGGACAGACACAGACGGACACGGACGGATGGATGGGCACAGACGGACGGACAGACACAGACGGACACGGACGGACGGACGGACGAACGGACGCCGGACGGACGGACCCAGGACAGACGTGAGCATGAGACATTAAAGGATTTCGCCTTAAAACTTGCTTTCAGAATAAGCCCGACTTTGCGCCGACCTATTCCGACACCCAAGCGCATCCTTCGGCTGTCAGGGGCACGCCGTGAATGGTTACTGACCGCGTGTTTTACACACGTAACCCATCCTTAATTACTCAGATAAACACATGCGAGTGCGAGCGTCCGAAGGACACCCAACGCGCGCGGACGTGGTCTACGTCGACATCGGACATCTCGTATGCTATAATTACCGCACATAGTTCCCACAGTCACGTACACTTCCTCGATTCGGTTATAATGCCGAACGAAATCGCAGATGCAGGCAAGCAATGAAAACAGCAATCAGAAAAGAGGGAAAGGAGTGCGCGGCGGCAGCCGCAACGACGCGCACCGTCGAAATTCTAGAGCATTGCACGTCACCGGCGAGGCGTGACCAACTTAAGTGACCACCGCGTACATACTGGAAGCATCTTACTATATCTGCACCTCATACTACCGTCTTTAAGCCAACAAAAACCATTATATATAGTGCGTCTAAGTGTCCTGTACACAGACTTCTTTTTTAACACGAAAGTGTTTTATGCCGTGGTCCGGCAAGACTTCTGTGACGTGGATATGGCGTTGATAAAATGAAAGCCACCAAATGAGAAAGAAAAAAAACTTCCCCATCTCCCGCTAAAGGGAACCATGTGCGGATGCGAAGCAGCGGGAAGATGGTTAGCTTGAGCGGGAGAAACGTCGCCGCTCCGTCATTTTTATACAGCGGAACTACCGTGGTGCCCCCCAGCGAAGTATGCAGCTGTCGCACCACCTGTCGCGCACCTCTCCGTAGAGGATTCCTAGAGCAGAGAGCGGGGGGGAACCGTAGGAGAGGAGAGAGAGAGGGGACGCGGGAGTCGCTCCGTAGAGTAGAGGATTCCTAGAGGAGAGAGGGGGGAGAGGACGCGCATTCGCTGTGGGGATATGGGACGCGGGCGCCATTCCGTGGAGTAGATGATTCGTAGAGTAGAGAAAGGGGGTGAGCGTAGGAGAGGATAGGAGAGGGGACGCGCATGCGCTGTGGGGGTGTGGGACGCCGGAGCCGCTCCGTAGAGTAGAGGATTCCTAGAGGAGAGAGGTCGCGCATGCGCTGTGGGACGCGGGCGCCGCTCCGTAGAGTAGATGATTCCTAGAGCAGAGAATGGAGGTGAGCGTAGGAGACGATAGGGGGAGGGGACGCGCATGCGCTGTAGGGGGGTGTGGGACGCTCCGTAGAGTACAGGATTCCTAGAGGAGAGAAAGGGGGAGGGGACGCGCATGCGCTGTGGTGGTGTGGGACGCGGGAAGGAGGGACGGACTAAGCCCCCCTCCAAACACATGCAAGCAAGATCAAGGAATAGGGTCAACCTGGGCGATAGACACCACCTGCCTAGCCATTGCTAAGGAGCCTCTCTGTGCTCTCGGTCATGACTCTGATGACTGTGATAGTGGTTGACGGCCTTCATATTACTACAGTGTTCTGGTTCGCATAATGGGTGCTTCCCTACTTCATGAAAGAGCCCGGACGCGGGAATCGGGACGGCGGACGGGGGACGCGGGACGCGGGAGGGACGGACAGAGCCCCAAGCATAAGATGCTTCGCATCTAAAAATTCCCCATCTCCCTCTAAAGGGAACCATGTGTGGATGCGAAGCAGCGGTGAGATGGTTAGCTTGAGCGGGAGAAACGTGGCCGCTCCCTTTTCGCGACAGCGGCCCGAGCGCTCATCGCGGCGCTGCACAGAAGAGACAATGAGGTGCGTGCGCTCCGTCATTTTGATACCGCGGAACTACCGTTGCGCCCCCAGAGGAATATGCAGCTGTCGCACCACCTGTCGTGCGCGCCGCTCCGTAGAGGATTCTAGAGGAGAGAACGGGGGGAACCGTAGGAGAGGGGGGAGGGGACGCGCATGCGCTGTGGGTGTGTGGGACGCGGGCGCCGCTCCGTAGAGTAGATGATTCCTAGAGTAGAGAAAGCGGGTGAGCGTAGGAGAGGAGAGAGGGGGAGGAGACGGGCATGCGCTGTGGGGGGTGTGGGACGCGGGGGGCCGCTTTGTAGAGTAGATGATTCTTAGAGGAGAGAAAGGGGGTGAGCGAAGGAGAGGAGAGAGAGGGGGGAGGGGACGCGCATGCGCTGTGGGGATGTAGGACGCGGGCGCCGATCCGTACAGTAGAGGACTTCTAGAGGAGAAAGAAGGGGGGAGCGTAGGAGAGGAGACAGGAGGAAGGGACGCGCATGAGCTGTGGGTGTGTGGGACGCGGGACGCAGGAAGGAGGGACGGACAAAGCCCCCCGCAAGCACATGCAAGCACGATAAAGGAATGGAGTCAACGGGACGCGGGTGTCGCTCCGTAGAGTAGAGGATTCCTAGGGGGAGAGAAAGGGAGGAGCGTAGGAGAGGAGAGAGAGGTGGTGTGGGACGCTTAGCGCGGAAAGGAGGGAAGGACATTGCCTCCGCAAGCACATGCAAGCCAGATCAAGTAATGGAGTCAACGAGGGCGACAGACACCACCGGTAGTGCGTGTTATTCTTTGCTTGCAACCACCACATGCCTAGCCATTGCTAAGGAGCCACTGTGTGCTCTCGTCTATGGCTCTGGTGACTGTAGTGGTGGTTGACGGCCTTATTGTACTGCAGTGTTCTGGTTCGCATAGTGCAGGGGTCTCAAACACGCGGCCCGCGGGCCGCATGCGGCCCGCGAGGCTCTCGCTTGCGGCCCGCACATGACTGTCTTCGTCCCATATTGTTTTTATTTTTATTTTTATTAAATACGTCCATGGGCTGCTTAGAAGAATTGATCTTCCTAAGCAGAAGAAGAACTCTTCCCCCCCCCTCCCCCCCCACTGCTACCTTCTTCACTGCCTCGGCCCTTGCGAGATTAAATTGCGTGACTGCGTCCCGCTGGCTGAGGTGAGTTTGAGACCCCCTGGTCTAAGGCGACTCCCTGTTGCCAGCCCAGCCAGTGTTTCTTGCTGCTATGGAGCCGTTTTAACCATGGCCTCCGAGCAGTGGCGTAGTAGCCAGGGGGTGGCACACCGGGCACGTGCCCCCCCCCCTGAATTTTTTTTTCGCCATGGCATTTATTTTTTTTTATTTCGAGAGTTTGCCCAACGGCATACATAGTTAAATATACAGATAGAGGCCGGTTTCCGCTATGTACATCAACAGTGCTCTATGGTGGGGCCCATAGAGCCACAAATCATAATCCGGTGGTCTCGTCGGATGGAGGCCCACTGTTGTCAGGTAGCGCCGTCGTATCTGGTTCAGGCCAGGGCATGTCCACAACAGGTGCTTGATTGTAGCTGCGGACGCTTCAGTGGCACAGAATGGGCAAGTATCCCCAAATGGTCCATGCAGATGTTGTGGCCAGGCATATGTGACCGACGGAGTAAGTGCCGCCCCCACACGAAGTCTCCGCAACACCACCTCCTCCTGGTGGTGGCGCAACACCACCTCCACCTCCTCCATGGCATGCAGAGCGAAAAATGACCATTTCAGGGAGGTGCCCCCCCCCCCCTCGGAATCAAGGAGGTGCCCCAAGCCCCCGAAAAAAATTTCTGGCTACGCCCCTGCCTCCGAGGTTGCGAGCCGTCGCACAATCTTGGACGCCATGCTTTTAACTGCGTCGTCGACGAATCGTTCCCTATCGGCGCTAGTAAGCGACATGCCGCATTACTTCTCGTCACCGCTCACAGACGGCGGCACCACTTCGATCGCAGAGAGCACTGGGCGAGAGAGAATGTGTGAGAGATATAAGGCGTGTTTGTACGAAGCCTTGCATCTGCCTCTATAGCTCAGTCGGTACAGCACCGGACGCTTGGCGTCACCCGCCGAGGAGTCGGAGGTACGATTCCCGGTGGGGGAAGATTACGGTACAGTTTTTTAGATGCGAAGCATCTTATGCTCGGGGCTGTGTCCGTCCCTCCCGCGTCCGGCGTCCCGCGTCCGGTCACTTTCATGAAGTAGGGAAGCACCCACTATGCTAGGGGTCTCAAACTCACCTTAGCCAGCGGGCCGCAGTCACGCAATTTAATCTCGCAAGGGCCGGGGCAGTGAAGAAGGTAGCAGTGGGGGGAGGGGGGAAGAGTTGTGAAATCTGCCAGCAAACGTTGCTGTTTGAAAGAACACTTCCCATCTCTAATGTAGAGGGAACTTCTAAAGGGGATATTGAATTGGATGAAAGGATTCCAACAATGCTTTAGCACCGATCTCCAAAATGACTGAAATCTGGACGCGGCTATTGAAATTTACTTTTTGTTTCACGGTTGTGTTTCAAAACAAGGTGAGCACATGGGATGCTTCACGAAGACAATGCCTTAAAGCAGTTGTGTCTGTGTAGCTCATGACTACGAAGAACTCCGCGAAATAAATTGGCACAAGGAAGACACACGCACACGTTTTTTTTATTCACAAGTATGGTGATATGTGTGTTGCTAGGCCATCGGTTTCGTTGCACAAACTAGAAATTGATTATCTAGCTGCCAACCTCTAATCATTCACGTGGTCTTTCTTTCTTTCTTGTTCTTTATATTTTTGTTTTCTTCAATAAAAATTCAGTTGCTAGTCTGCGCTTGTGCGTGTGTCTTCCTTGTGCCAGTTTATTTCGCACAGTTCTTCGTAGTCATGGATTACCAACTCGCCCAAAGATCAATTCTTCTAAGCAGCTCATGGACGTATTTAATAAAAATAAAAACAATATGGGACGAAGACAGTCATGTGCGGGCCGCAAGCGAGAGCCTCGCGGGCCGAGTGCAGACCGCGGGCCGCGTGTTTGAGACCCCTGCCCTAGACGCAGTTATGTTCTTTGCATCTCGCTTCGTGTTAGCGTATGACGGCTCGTTGTCGGAGTAGTGCAGCTTCCACATGCACCAACGGCGTTTCGCCGTCGATAATAAAACTCAAGCGCTGCAGCAAGGCGACGATGTCGACGGGAGATTGTCGTGCCTTAGAGGAGCGAGACAGAGGCCAGCGGGACGTGGAGCGCATGCGCGCGCTCGCGGCTCACGCTACGAACCTCTGCATCCCGTGTTGCTGAAGCGCAGTGCGGTAGTGTATGCATGAGCACAGGCAGTGGCATAGCCAGGGGGTGGCACACCGTGCCCGTGCGTCCTTCAAAATTCTTTTTCGCCATGGCATACAGAGCGAAAAATGACCATTTCAAGGAGGTGCCCTTGATAAGTGATTGTATCGCTAATTTGATGGGAGCTTGTACAACTACCGCATAACGGTCTCAACTCGTTAAGTGGGTTTTAGTTGGGCATCCGCAACAGCCCCGCGGACGCAGGCTGCTCTTGGAAATGGCTGGCAGCCTATACTTCCGCAGAGCTGTTGCGGACTCCAAGCTAAAAATGTATAATTAGTACCTACGAAAGCAGTACACTTACCGTTAACAGGCGCACGTTGTCCGTGTCCGAAGCTCCATGAATATTCCGCCATCCAAGCGTCACTTCGAGCACGGAGCCTGGCGTGACTGCTAGTGAAGATTCGCATGTTCGCTCGAACACAAAACTACAAGACACGCAACCCGCGCTGCCCGCGCAATCAACGCAACGCATTCCAAAGGACCGAGGAGAAAGAGAGGAGGTGGACAAGGTGGAGGCACCGCGCCATCCGGCACCCCTTCTCCGTCGGCGAGCGGACGAGCCACCGCAATGGCGCCGCAAACGCGCGATTGTATGGCGTATACGGCGGCGCCTTCATCACGGAAGCCAATCGAAACGCGCTTCAGGAGAGTCCTGTGACTCCTTTAGAATTGCTAACTCTCTTTCTCTGCTTCTAGCTTCCAAAAGGCGTCAAATGAATACCCGAAGAGAGTCATGGTGACGTGACCCTTTTTAACACGAAAGTGTTTTATGCCGGGGTCCACCAAGATTTGAGTGACGTATTTCCGTCACGGAAATGACGTCGAAAAAATACGCGTGATCAGAAGACAAAGAAAAAAGTTCCGTCAACGGGAGTCGAACCTACGACCTCTGGGTCCGCAACAGCAGATGCCGGGCACGCTATCCACTGCGCCACGGTCACATGCTTTGTAGGCGTTAAAAAAAGCCTTTTATATCTACCATTGTCCTCTCACAGTGCTCTTGCTAAAGTGAAGTAATGCGTTATGACCGTGAAATTCACGATTAGTTCCTTCAAAGCGTCGTTTCTACGCGTCCGTCCCATTCGGCGCGTTTCGAATAGGAAAAGCGCAATTTTGTCAACGCATTAACACACTGCCAGGTGGCGACCTTACCCCAAGCATCGCCCTCCATCAGAGCATCCGTCCATACCAAAAATTGCTCTGCAACGCGCGAGTGCGTCGCGTGGCCGTAGCTCCGCGTTCCCTACTTAAGCTCGCCCCGCGAAAAACCGCAGCCGGCCAACGGGGAAGACACGACGCGCGTTGCGTTTCCCTCTGGTCGGGCAGCGTTGTTCAATTAACATGCCGCGAGTAGGCGACCTTAGCCCAAGTTCGGCGCACAATCAGTGACGCTGTTCTGGCTGTCGCACCGCTTTCTCTAATTCCTCTCTCACCGTACAGCTACCACAAGCATCTATGACCACAAGGGTCTGTTTAATCATTGATGATGGACGTTAGTCGTCGGGATACAGATGTACTACCAAGCGTCAACTTGCAAGAATCCTCGTTAAACGGTGCTATAACTGTCAAACACTACTAGGCGTTGTGCAAGCTATCTTATTTCAATGTACAGTAAACATTCAACTACTTTTGTAAGGACACGTTTCACTTTCGTGTTATACCGGTTCCTATGACGGAGGGATCAACCATGTTTTTCACTCTCTTTATTAGAGTGCACCTGGGGTAACTCAACGAAATGCTGGCGTAAGGAAACGTGGCCCTTTCAGCGAGCGAAGCGACCTTCATGCTGTCTACTGCTTCAACCCACACTGAGGAGTACACTCTAAGAAAAAGTCGAGTATTTTGGGAGTATTTATGCTACACAACAATAATCGTCATCTGGCTTGCTCACGTTTTCTCTCTTGAAAGCCCGGCTCTCGGCACATTTCTATCAAGACTGCTGTGTCACGCCGATAACGCGCGCGGCGTTCGTGACCGGGAAGTGCCGGGACGACGGTGATAACGCCAGGAAAGTATGCGGGGTAGATGACTATTATAGTTGTGTAGCAAAACGACACCTTTTTACTCGATTATTTCTTAGAGTGTAACACAGCACGTACAAAGGTATCAACCGTCTACTTATCCTCGCCAAAGATAGGGCGCGCGTGATCTTTTCTGACCGCTAAAGATACTGACACGCGCGTTTGTTGTTTCAATTTTGTTGTATTCGGTTTACGCCCGCAAACACTGTCAGCAATGCTCGGCGCAGACCGCGCTACAGTATTCGAGAAGCTTCGCGATTGTACTAGATCATTCTCTTAAGATTGCGCGCGGGACGGTGCGCGATGTTTAAAAGACCACGCGTCCCAACGATGAACAGTTTTTCCTCGACGGCTGACGACTGTTCATGCCGCTATCACTTTTAAGTGTGAATCACTGGCACGCTGTCTTTTTCATTGTTCGGGCACAGCTTCTCCCAGATAAAAAGTTTAGTTTGAACAAGCAGTCTGCTGCCTTCGTCGACGTCAGGACCACGTGACAATACGCAGGGCTGCCGGAGCCACGCAGCCACCACCTCCGTGACACCCCCATGGGCGTTTCGCCCGATGGCCACCGCGTTTCTTCGCGTGAGCCGCGATCATCCGTAGTCCTCGCACGCTTTGACTCGCACATAACACACAACGTGTCCGGCGATGTTATCGCCCTTGAACGTAATGCAAGATCTCACGGTGAAGGCAACGCGAAAACTGTGCCTGGAACACGTGCCATCTTAGTAGTTTGTTGCAGCGCTGCAGAGGCTGCATGTGCTGCTTAGCCAATCGGAAGAGCGAACATCCCTCTCACAACGGAACCGCGCCGAACCGTCGGCTCCATCTGCTCGGTGTCCCCACAGGCATAGGCGTGCGCAGGGTTCCCCTTCAGGGGGGGGCAGGGAGGGGCGAAGGTTTATCGCAGCGCCCCCCCCTTCCTATTAAGTCAATGTATGGGGCAAAATTTGCGCCCCCCCCCCTCTCAGGTGACTAGGGGGGGGCGGCCGCCCCCTCTGCCCCCCCCTCGTGCGCACACGCCTATGCCCACAGGGTTTACGCGCACTCGTTTGGCTCGTAAAGCGAGCGGACGGTGGTGCCAGAAAAAAAGCATGGCGGGCAGTGACACAGCCAGGGGGGGGGGGGGGGAGAGGGCCTTGGTAGTTTCAAAACCTAGCTCCGTGAATACTTTCTTCATTGAATGTTTGCGTCTACACGTGCAAACGCACACTTATGGCGTATTCGGTTGGCCGCTCCGGTCCTCTGGTTCAGAGTCGCCAGATGCCGAGGCGGCTCGCAATCAGAGCGCGGGAGGCAGCGTACCAACCGAATACATCGGCGATTTCGGAGCCGCGCACCTGTAGCGCCACCGTGCAGCCAGCGCGGGAAGCAGCCGGGTAAACATTCCTGCGCTGCATCGGCAAACGGCGCCGATCAGTTAAGTGGCCATCTCCGACATATCTGGACGTAGCAACAGCCTTCTGAGCTCAAAACATAAATCTGGCGATCGTCATCGTCGTCGTCCGAACTGCTAGCTTCAAGGCATTCGTCCGCGAGCTGCTGTAACAACAATAGCATTGAAGTTTTCTCCGCCTTCACTAGCGACATCTTTCTTGACATGGTGCATTTATGGCTTCATAGATGTGAACTCACCACACACACACGCTCAAAAACGCCGCGAACAACACACGTGCACGGAGTATTACGCGTCCGGCGATGTCCCCTTCCGAAATGCGTGCTCGCGCTGTCACTTGCCGGCAATCCGCATGATCACGTGGCTGCCGGCTTGTGTCACGTGATCCGTCCTCCAGGCCAGATCGCGCCACGCTCTGACTTCGAAGCCAGAGCGGTCGGGAGCGCTCCGAGTCGGCGTTTGACGCTCCGAAAAAGCCAACCAAAGGTAGCCCGAGCGCTCGAATTCCACCAACCGAACGCGCGGCAACTTTTCAGAGCGCTCAAAAACGCCCAACCGAATACGCCATTACGAACATTAAATAAATGGAGGTGGGACAGAAGTGCTCGCCTGTCACGCTGACGAATATAAGCACTACTTGAATTAAGTTTACTCCGCACATTTCTCATTGTTTGATACTCGCATAATGTACACATTCTCAATCTTTGAAGCAAATGTGATTCTAGAGTGTTCTTTCGCGCAAAGGCCCAATGGAGCCTAAGCGCGCAAGGCCGGCCTCCGCCGGTGAAGACGACGATGACCAATAAGTTACTATGAATGTGTAATTTGAAGTGAAAGGTCACCGCTTTTGTGTACGCGGTTGTCAACCGATTAGCTGCGCTGAATAAGTTTCCACACAGGAGCGTAGGCGCACAGGTATGCATATACTTACAGTGCTCCGTGACGACGGGCCTAAAAGGCAGCAAAATTGTAACGATTCGTATTTCGCTGATAAATCAAGTAGCAATTAGAATATAATGATATTTGCTCATTCAGCGAAATGCTTATGATAAAACCGAAAAACGCATGACTGAAAAAGCTTTTAGGTAGCTCTTTTCCATCCTTGTAATGACTCAAGTAGAAACAGAACCTGAAGCGGAAGTGGTCTTTTCGAGCAAGCCACATCGTATACTTGACCAGGGTTTCTAGAGAAGACGCTCCTCGACTTAGCAAACGTTCTCTCTTCAGAAAGCGTCCCATCTACACTTCACACAGTCTATTTTCGCAGCGCAATACCCAGTGACCGTTGGTGCTCTACTACAGTGAAACCTCGGTGATACGATCACGGCTAGTACGAATTTTTCTTTGGTCATGGCCGAGGCCCATTAGCCTGCAATGTAATTGAGTACGGTTGTTGCGAACCGACTTTCAGCCCGCGCAGTTTGATACGAACATATGCTACCGCGTCGGTACGAACAGGTGCTGCCCACGCTGTCGCCGAAGACGCGACAAGCACGTGCGGGTGCGGCAACTTAAGCGCGGGCACACGCGCTGCGCTGGTAGTACGTCAGAATGAACCTTCAGTGACGCGTCGTGACCTCCGAGATCATGACCAGAATTTGGGGACATTTGCGCGTAGCGCCATCTCTCGTCGGCGAGAGCGGCGGCCTACCGTAACTGAATGGGAAATAGGCGAAAAAAAATCATATCTGACGAAAAAAGCTACTTATCAAGAACGCCTTCCCGGTTCTATACAGTAAAGACTTAATTAAAAACATCCTGTAAAAATTACACTGTCGCAGTACAAACCGCATGGCTTCCCAGAGTGTTTGATATATTACAATAGGGCCCCACGTAATTCAAATCAGCGATGTTCAATTGTCCTGGGAAGCCACACACTATGTAGCGCGATACTGAAATTTCACCAAACTGTTCCAGTAGGTCTCTCCTGTATAGATCCCGGAGTCGTTTTTGATAACTAGCTTATTTCAAAAGATATCAATTTTTTCACCTATATCCTATTCAGTTATGGTCTATCAAAAGGGTACTCGACATTCCGATGACTGCTAGCACAGAACGCCTCTGTCAATTAGGCGTGCACAATACTGCCACGCGCGTTTCTTTCACTGTATTCGATTTCCGCCCACAAAGACTATCAGCAGTACTCGGCGCAGACCGCGCCTTATTGTTCCAGGAGCTTCTCGCTTGTAGTAGATCGTTCTGTTAAGATTGCACGCAAGACGCTAACACTCAAGATTATTCCAGCGCTTCCGCGACGACTAGTGATAAGGCTAGAATGTTCGACGCGTGCGTTATAAAAGCCGGCGCGCTCCAACGATGTACAGTTGATCGACGGCCGACGCTCCGTTCGCCGCTATCGGTGCCACTGCTTATTGCTGTAATCTGACTTTCCGTTTACCGGCCACAAGTTCGGCCTAATAAACAGTTTCATCTTGAACATTACCGACTGCTGCTTGGGTCAACGTCACGACCACGTGACATCTGGTGGAGGTGCTGTTCCTTCATGTTCCGGACGCCCCCGTCAAGCCGTGAACCCAGCCCACAGCGCGGAGAAGACACCGAAGCCCCCGTGCAGCAACGAGCTAGCCGCAGGCTGAAAGGCTTGCAGCCAGAGCACGGACTCCTGCCGGAAAACACCAGGCAAACCAAGACTACGACCTCAACCGCACCGACGATGACAGCCCCTGTGCAGCCTGCGCCCATCCTGCTTCGGCAGCCGAAGGAGCCGCCAACTTTCCGCGGTTCATCACACGAGGACCCGGAGACCTGGCTTGAAAAATACGACCGTGTCGCCGCTTTTAACAACTGGAGCAATGAAGACAAGCTACGGCATGTGTACTTCGCCTTGGAAGACGCGGCTAGGACATGGTTTGAAAACCAAGAGCACACCCTGACAACATGGGACGTTTTTCGTACCAGGTTCCTGGCCACATTCACGAGCGTCGTCCGCAAGGAGAGGGCCGAGGCTACGCTCTAAACCCGCATCCAGTTTCCGAACGAGAACGTCACATTATTCACGGAAGAAATGACCAAACTCTTCCGCCACGCAGATCCAGCCATGCCCGAAGAAAAGAAAGTTCGCTTCCTCATGCGAGGAGTGAAACAGGAGCTATTTGCAGGACTGATGCGGAATCCACCAAACAGCGTCGAAGAATTCGTCTCGGAAGCGACGACGATTGAGAAGACGCTAGAAATGCGCACCCGACAGTACAATCGTCGCCTGACTCCAGACAGCGCAGCTGTTCAAGCCCTCGGCTCTGAAGATCTGCGCGAAACCGTCCGCGCCATCGTGCGAGAGGAGCTCCGGAAGCTCTCTTTTCCACAGCCAGAGGTGACGTCGATTGCTGAGGTAGTACGCGAGGAGATCCAGCAGTCACTTGGCGTTGCTCAGCCAGTACAGCCGCAGCCACAGGCTATCAGCTACGCTGCTGCGGCCCGCCGTCCCGCTCCTCCGCCGCGCCCACGTCAAGACGCCACTCCGCCGCGGTTCCGCCGCCAGACACCTCCGCCGCCACCATCGACGTCATACAGCCAGCCAGCCGGCCAGCGATACACGCCGAGGAAGACCGACGTTTGGCGCGCCCCCGACCACCGCCCACTCTGCTACCATTGCGGAGAAGCTGGTCACACATACCGCCGCTGCCAGTACCGACAGATGGGCCTACGCGGTTTCGCCGTCGACGCGCCTCGTCCACAGCGGGGTGAACGACCTCAAGACATCGCCGACTACCTCGCAGGAGCTCAGTGGACGCCCCGACGACCTTCCCGCTCACCGTCGCCCGGCCGCTACATGTCGCCGCACCGCCGGCAGTACACTGGCCCTAACCGGGGCCGGTCACCTAGCCCTTACCCGGAAAACTAAGGGCAGCAACCGATGGAGGTGCGGTTGCTGTACGTCGAACTACCGAAGATCCTCCGCGGCCGCCGACGACGACAACGCGACGAGACCTGCAGAACACGGCGCGAAGCAGACGAAGCCCTGCCGACGAAACTTCGCGGACCGAACAAGACCTGACGACGCAGCACGGAAGCACCGCAACAAAACGACGCAGCCGTGATCCGACGCCGCGACCTAACCGCAACGCAAGGCGACGGACTAGCGACCTCGACGTTCTCATCGACGGCCACAACGTCACCGCTCTCGTCGACACTGGGGCCGACTATTCCGTCGTCAGTGGGCCATTCGCCGCCAAGCTGAAGAAAGTAAAGACCACTTGGAGTGGACCCGAAATCCGGACAGCTGGAGGCCACCTGATAACGCCGATTGGAGTCTGCACGGCGAGAGTCACCATTAATAACCGGACGTATCCTGCGAGCTTTGTAATCCTACAACACTGCTCCAGGGATGCGATACTTGGAATGGACTTCCTAAGTGACCACGGCGCCGTCATCGACCTAAGGTCTGAGTCGATAACACTAACCTCAGACAAAGCGCTGCCGCCCGTCGCGACGCCAGCAAATCATGCATTGAATGTGATAGAAGAGCAAGTGACCGTTCCGCCGCGCTCCAGCGTCATTATTTCCGTCGGCACCGAAAACCCTGCGAACCTTGAAGGCGTCATCGAGGGCGATCAGCACCTACTCCTGAACCGTCAAATTTGCGTCGCAAGAGGTATAGCCGAGCTGCGTGACGGTAAAGCAAAGGTACTTCTGACAAACTTCAGCCACGAATATAGGCACCTTAACATTGGTACGACGGTCGCCTACATCGAGAAGTTCGTGGACGCCAGCAATGCTTTCGCCCTATCCGATGCTACCGAACCTCCTTCGACGAATCGAGGTCCCGGAATAGATTTCGACGTCAACCCGAGTCTCCCGAAGCACAAGCAAGACCAGCTCAAAAGTCTGCTCTTGCAATTCAAGGACTGCTTCTCGTCGTCGTCAAGAATTCGACAGACCCCAATCGCGAAACACCGCATCATAACAGAGGAAAATGCGAGACCACTCCGCCAGAGCCCGTATCGAGTTTCAACGCGAGAACGCGATGCCGTAAAGCAACAAGTCGACGAAATGCTACGCGACGACATCATCCAGCCTTCCAAGAGTCCTTGGGCGTCACCCGTGGTGTTAGTGAAGAAGAAGGACGGAACCCTGCGTTTCTGCGTCGATTATCGCCGCCTGAACAAGATCACGAAGGACGACGTGTATCCTCTCCCACGTATAGACGACGCCCTGGATCGACTCCACAGCGCGCAGTACTTTTCGTCGATGGACCTCAAGACCGGCTATTGGCAAATAGAGGTCGACGAGAGAGACCGAGAGAAGACTGCCTTTATCACACCAGACGGCCTCTTCGAGTTCAAGGTCATGCCCTTCGGTCTTTGCTCGGCACCTGCGACGTTCCAACGTGTTATGGACACTGTACTCGCCGGCTTGAAGTGGCAGACCTGCCTTGTGTACTTGGACGACGTCGTTGTATTTTCATCAAACTTCGACGAACATCTCCGGCGCCTTCAGGCTGTACTTCAAGCAATCAAGGCCTCCGGACTCACCCTGAAGCCAGAAAAGTGCCGCTTCGCATACGAGGAACTTCTCTTCTTGGGTCACGTCATCAGCAAGTCTGGAGTTCGCCCCCGACCCACGGAAAACAGCTGCCATCGCTGCCTTCCCGCCGCCCACCGACAAGAAAGCCGTACGCCGATTTCTCGGCTTGTGCGCCTATTATCGACGCTTCGTCAAGGGATTTTCGCGCATCGCCGAGCCACTAACTCAGCTCACGAAAAACGACGTGGAATTCAAGTGGGGAACGCCGCAGGAGGAAGCATTTCAGGAACTAAAACGACGCCTGCAAACGTCTCCGTTACTTGCGCATTTCGACGAATACGCCGAAACAGAAGTACACACCGACGCGAGCAGCGTAGGACTCGGCGCCGTCCTTGTGCAGAGGACGGACGGACTGGAAAGGGTTATCAGTTACGCTAGCCGGTCGCTATCAAAGGCAGAGGCCAACTACTCCACAACAGAAAAGGAGTGCCTTGCCATCATCTGGGCTACATCAAAGTTTCGCCCCTACCTTTACGGCAGGCCCTTCAAAGTTGTGAGTGACCACCACGCCTTGTGTTGGCTAGCTAACTTGAAAGACCCTTCTGGTCGCCTCGCACGGCGGAGCCTGAGACTTCAAGAATTCGACATTACCGTCGTTTACAAGTCCGGAAGAAAACACTCTGACGCCGACTGCCTGTCTCGTGCCCCCCGTCGACCCACCGCCGCTGGACGACCAGGATGATGACGGCTTCCTGGGAACCATAAGTGCCGACGACTTCGCCGAGCGACAGCGCGCCGATCCGGAACTCAAGGGCCTTATGGAATACCTCGAGGGCAAGGCCACTGTGGCTCCAAAGGTATTCAGACGAGGACTGGAGTCGTTTTTCATGCGCAACGGCGTTCTTCTAAAGAAAAACTTCTCGCCACTTCGGGCCGACTCCCTCCTCGTAGTACCTTCGGCATTACGTCCAGAAGTTCTGCATGCTTTGCATGACGACCCGACGGCTGGACACCTTGGATTTTCCCGTACGCTGGCAAGGATACAAGAAAAGTACTACTGGCCTCGCCTCACTGCCGACGTCACCCACTACGTGAGGACTTGCCGAGATTGTCAGCGACGGAAGACACCACCGACTAGGCCAGCCGGACTTCTGCAGCCCATCGAGCCACCTCGCCGGCCGTTCCAGCAAATCGGCATGGACTTACTGGGGCCGTTTCCGACGTTGAATTCCGGAAACAAATGGATCGTCGTAGCTACTGACTACCTCACCCGCTACGCCGAGACAAGGGCCCTCCCCAAGGGCAGTGCCGCCGAGGTAGCAAAGTTCTTCGTCGAGAACATCGTACTGCGTCATGGCGCCCCAGAGGTCCTCATTACCGACAGAGGTACGGCCTTTACTGCGGACCTAACTCAGGCGATCCTGAGGTACAGCCAAACAAGTCACCGCCGGACCACCGCCTACCACCCACAGACCAACGGCCTGACCGAGCGTCTAAATAAGACCATCGCCGACATGCTGGCCATGTACGTCGACGTCGAACACAAGACGTAGGACGCCATCCTTCCGTACGTGACCTTCGCATACAACACGGCCGTGCAAGAAACGACGCAGATGACGCCATACACGTTGGTCTACGGACGGAGCCCGGCAACGACGCTCGACGCCATGTTACCAAACGTGACCGACGAGGAAAACATCGACGTAACCGCCTACCTACAGCGCGCCGAAGAAGCACGACAGCTCGCCCGCCTGCGGATCAAGAATCAGCAGACGACTGACAGCCGCCGCTACAATCTTCGACGACGGTTCGTGGAATACCAGCCCGGCGACCGCGTTTGGGTGTGGACGCCGATACGACGACGTGGACTCAGTGAAAAACTTCTGCGACGATACTTCGGACCGTATAGGGTGCTTCGACGTCTCGGCACACTCAATTACGAGGTTGTCCCCGACGGCATTTCGAACTCTCAACGGCGCCGTGCGCGACCTGAAGTCGTCCATGTCGTGCGCCTCAAGCCGTTTTACGCGCGGTAGTGAACCTGAGGACTGTACTTCTTTTTTCTTTCATTGGACTTTCTTGCTTGTGCGTATTGTTTATTGAACTTTCTTGATTTATTGTCGTTATTTATTGTTGCATGTATTTTTACCATGTGTTCTGTTCTAAGCATCGGGACGATGCCTTTTCAGGGGGGGGGGGGGGGGGGCATTGCCACGCGCGTTTCTTTCACTGTATTCGATTTCCGCCCACAAAGACTATCAGCAGTACTCGGCGCAGACCGCGCCTTATTGTTCCAGAAGCTTCTCGCTTGTAGTAGATCGTTCTGTTAAGATTGCACGCAAGACGCTAACACTCAAGATTATTCCAGCGCTTCCGCGACGACTAGTGATAAGGCTAGAATGTTCGACGCGTGCGTTATAAAAGCCGGCGCGCTCCAACGATGTACAGTTGATCGACGGCCGACGCTCCATTCGCCGCTATCAGTGCCACTGCTTATTGCTGTAATCTGACTTTCCGTTTACCGGCCACAAGTTCGGCCTAATAAACAGTTTCATCTTGAACATTACCGACTGCTGCTTGGGTCAACGTCACGACCACGTGACAATACGCTGGACGAAATCATCGAAGCACAGGAATCAGCCCAGCTTGCTCGACTATCCTGCTCTTTGGCAGGGAGAAGAATCTTAGCCATTCTAGGCCTCAATCCAGTGTTGACAGTGGCTGTAAAATTGTCTGGCCTTCATCAATCGCGTGTGAACGCTCCTCAAGTCACTTTCGCCGCAGTGCTTTGGTGTCATGCGAAAAAAAGTACTAAGATTAGGAAGGGGCTACTACCTGTCACAGATCACATCACAGCTGGTTCATTAATTACACGCGCGCACGGGTCGTATATTAACGAGTCGAAATATGATCGATGACGTCTAAAAACTTCACTTATAATCACTCAGAGCTGCCTGTACTATTACAATAAAAGAAAACATACGCCAGCTTGTTTTTTTTATTGCATACTATTTTTCTATATTTTTCGTGAGATGCGAATTTCGGATGGTACAAATGTTTTTGGTGACCCGGCCAGATTCGTATCACCGAGGTTTCACTGTATTTATAAACCTTACCGTTATTTCAAGCTACATGCTTACAAAGGAATAGACAAATTACTGTTGGAGCTGCTTGGTCCTTTGGTCGTACAAAAGTTAGCTGTAAAAGTAATGACCGATTTTGCTTTTCGAATTTCAAACATATCTCTCAAATTTCCCGATGCGATATGATCAGTAGTGGATAGCATCGAAATTAAGCCCCTTTAAATACAGAGATAACAAATAGATATGTCCTTTATAATCCCAGGATGGCGGACTGGGTGCTCATTCTGGGTATAAGTTTTGGAACTTTACAAATTTAGAAAAGTGCTGCAAGGAACCCCACGCGGTATTATAATATCTAAACAAAGCGACTCCAAAGGTTGCTAAAAAGAATTTTTTACATCTTACCTAGACTGGAAGTTCCTGTCAAGGGGATAAAACCAAAGGAGGATGAAAGAAAATCATGCAGGTAAAGTGCGACCATTTCAATTTTAGTCCAACAAAACAATTAGGGCACCTGCATACTAGTGGTGCGAAAACTGAGGAAACCGCGGAGCTGGTGGCGTTCCCATCCTCCTTTCCCTCTTCGTAACGCTCACCTCTTTTCCCCGCCCCCTCCGTAACACTATGCCACCCTCTCCCCTTCTCGTTTCTCTCCTTCTGACCTGCTCACCCTCACATCCCCTTTCCACACCTCGCCATGCTTCACACTCTCCTCTCTCCCTCCACACCACCCTTACGTCCCTTTCCCACCTCACTATGTTTTCCCCTTCTTTCCTCATTCTCTCCTACCCTGTGTTTTTCTATCTCCTTTCTGTCTCTTTACATTTTTGTCTATTTCTTTCTCGCTCTTTCTATATTTTTCTTCAACCTTTTTTTTTCAATTCCCTCTCTGTGTACTTCTCGCTTCCCCTTTCTTTCTATCTCTTTATCTCCCTCTACTTCTTGCTCTTTCGTAGTGTCTCTGTTGTTTATTTTTCTTTTTTTTTTTGCTTTTTTGCCTTGCTATGTGCGTTTTTTTTTTTTGTCTCCTTGATGCATGTTTTTTTTTTCTCTTTCCCTCGCTGTGTATTTCTTTATCTTTTTTCTCTTTCCTATCTGTCTGATTTCTTCTTTGTCTTTCTATTTCTCGTTCGCTCTGTACTCGTTCTCTGACATATCAGAGTTATTGCATCCCACGCCGGAGAAATCGGCGCAGAGAGAAAGCGCTCGCCGGGCGTTCGTGGTAGTGGAGCGAAACAGAAGATGAAGAAGAGCACAAAAGGAGCGCCTGCCGACCGAGTTATTGCAGTGCACGTCCTATGCACAGCTTGGCGAGACGCTTTCGCGTTACACCGCACATTCTTCAGCTACTGTAAACAGCTGCGCTGTTAAACAAGGTTTTTGTCGTTAAACTGTTGAGCTGTTTGTGCCAGCCGTCGTTTGCAATCCGCGAACGGGAAACTATCGTCATGCTGTACTGGCACGCGCTATCTGCGTCCTCTTCCTCTCCGCCCTCTTCTTCTGCTTCACTCTAACAACACGTCCGCCGATTTGTGTGGCGTAGGATGGAATTCTGATGGGTGAAAGAACGGGTACAGAAAGAGGTATAGAAAGCAACAAACATAGAAAAATTCTTGACGAAAAAATTCTTAACGAGGCGGGACTCGAGATCGCGTGCCCGCGATCCGTAGGCGAGCATTGTAACCACTCGGCTATCCAGGCAGGCTAGCAGAGCATATAGTATACCGAGGGGCTAGGTAAGGGAAAATATGGTGAACAGGAGAGATGTTAAGGTGATGAGAAGAGAAAGGAGGAGAAAAGTTAAAGCATAGCACAGGAAGAAAGAGAGAAATAGAAAGAAAGGGAAGAAAAACAGAAACAGAGAGAATCAAAAAGAAAAGGAGAAGTATATAGACGGAAAAAGAATGAAGCACAAAGGCCAGCCAAGAAAGAGGGAGAAAGAAAGGCAAGAAAAACAAGAAATATTCATAATACACACAGAGAGAAAGAAATAGAGACAAAGAAGACATGGAAAACAGAGAAAACATACAAAATGATAGAAAGAGATGAAGAAAGGCTAAATGCTACAGGTGGTAGAAATGCACTTCGATTGAGTCAGAATGCGAGGCGCCCATGCACTTTGATGTGTGTGCAAGTTGTAGAACCCGCGGTGGCCAAAATTTCAGAACACATCTAATAAGGCGTCTCTCAGTCATAACCTGGTTCCGAGACGTAAAACACCGAAAAGTGCTGTTATTATTATCACAATTAAAGTTCGGCGTTCTAAACACATTGAGTACGAATCAGTTTCTATGCCTCTGCTACTTTAGGTCTTAGCTTTTTAAAAAAACGTGTAGTTCAGACAACGAAGTCCTTTAGGGAAGTCTCAACAATAACCATCATAACGCTTTTATGGAAGCAGCGAACACGAAAACGACAAAAGAGACAGAAAAGACAAGACACTCGTAACCCTTTTAGGCCTTTCGTGCACATCCAATGTGCTGTTTCACCTATACGGCCCAGCTTCGAACCTTAGTCAACACCTTAATGGTGTTCACCTTAAAGCTCTATACGTCCCATACAATTCTGTCCTTTTTAAGGAACCATTTTCTCAGGAACTAAAAAGGATAAATCGACATTATACACATATCATTTCCCTTCCCAAATTTTTCGCTCTTTTAACAGTACCAGATTTATTAAAATGAGATTTATGCTGGAATTCTGGAGTATTTTTTACCATTAAGCCCTAAATCTTTCAGTTAATTTGCATCTTTTGCAAATTGGTAACACAAAAACTGTCTAGTGCATCATTTCATTCCTGGTATGCACTCAAGCAGGATGCAAGGAAAAATAATCAACTGGTTGCCTTGGAATACATAGGAAATATTGGTACCTATGTAATAAAAACGATGGTTATATAACTGAGTTTAAAGTAAAAAAATACCACCTGGAAAGCGAACATATTTTGCCAAAAACACCTGTCAACTATATTATTTGGCAGCTACGAGCATGGTAAGCATAGCCAAAGTCATTTTTTTTTTTCACTTTGCAGCCCATCGTATTGATTACCCTGCTTCCCTTATGAGCTGTCGTGCAGCTCGATCCGCACTGTATCGTCGATTGTGGTCAACTTCTTCCAGCAAATTGACTGTATTCCAGCAAATTGCCCAGGCTTCAATCCTAATGACTTCACAATTTTCCCTCGAAGGTAACTGCCACCATTAAACGAAAGAACAACATCCAACGTCGCTATCATTAACACTCTGAAGCCTAAACACAGACAGCAAAGATGGCGACGCGGTTTCAATTAACTCTACACTTGAATCGCACAATTTTCACACGCCATTCTGTCTAATTGCATAAAAAAATTGAAGGACACTTTGTACATTCCAAAGTGTGTATGGCGAAAGCGTGTGGCCATTCGACTGACTACGCCATGTGTTTTTTTTTTCTTTTACACTCTCAGTGGGATAATTAACACACAAACGGAATGTATGCGTGTTTTCTTAATTTTTTACCGCGAATCGCAGCGAGATGCGAGAATAATCTTCCTCCGTTCGGATGCGTTCGTATGTTCTCGCGCATTGCGCATCGCGCAAACGCCATCCGCGTTCCAGCGCTTAAATTGACGGACCCTTTGTAAATTCCAAAGTGTGTTCCGCGAACGCCTGTGTCCATTGAGACGGCGCCGGTCAGAATGATTCCAAACGCTGGGCACAGCGACGCTACGCAAGCAAAGCGCGAGCGCTGTAGAGTCCGACGCGACCGGCGTCCGTTTGCGCACTCCGGCGGTCACCTGGCTCCGTGCCAGGGCTCAGACGAACGGATGGACGGACGGATGGATGGACGGACGAACGGACGCCGGACGGACGGATGGACGTGAGCATGAGACATTAAAGGCTTTCGCCTTAAAAGGTTGTTTCAGACGTGCACTGCGTCTGTCTGCACTTCTGATGACCGTTTCCATGGTCAGGTGCGGGTGATCATTACGGCTATGTCTTCCTGCTGTGCCCGAGTAGTTATGGCGTCGAAGACGGTCACCATTTCTTGTAAAGCCCCGGAGCACGGCCACTCGATAATTTATCCAGCGGCCGTGCCCGGAGCGTTTTTGCCGGCCGCTTTCTTTCGTACGTGAGCGCATTGAAGCGAAGCTGAAGAAAAGCTTCACTAACGTGAAACCTGGGGAAGTACTAAGCACCGATGCTTCCCACAGGGACACGTCAACGGCAATGAGAACACATCGTTCTTGCATTGCTACAGACAGCGTCCAATGCAGAAACGGAGCTTTTCGTGCGCGCCGTCTGCTTCCACTCGGAAAAACGCTGGTGGCGTTGTCCCTCGCGAGCGAGAGCGCGTTCTCGCGAGTTTTTCCTCAACATACCCGTTGTCCCCCTTGTGATTGCGACGGCCATGGTTGGGCTGGTTGCGCTAAACGAGACGCGACGAGCGCTCTCATTAACGCACGTCGCGTCTGCCCTCCAATCTGGTAAAGCAACCACTCAGACGCGGACATTTTTATTATTTATTTATTTTGCATCTTTCTGGATTTTTCGGTCACGGACAGGATGATAATTTTTCGCTCACAACCAACGACGCCGAAGCCGACGCTGACGCCGGAATTTCTGCGAAACGAGCTCTTTAACGCTATCGCGTTAAAACGTAGTGTTTCAGAAATGTGCAGCTGCCACAAGTATGTTCGTCAGCACAGTGCCAAGATGATGGTCACCGCAACGGACATGAAAATTCTTAGTCTCCCAAAAATATATTAAGACACCAGCATCAGCACACGATTGAAAAAATAAATAAACCATATGTTACAGGCTTTCTGTTCCACATTCCCTCATTTACTTAACTTCAAAACAAGGACATTTGAGGTGTCTGCAGGCATCCAAATGCGGCTGAAGTTCGGCAGTAGATATTTCAAGGAAATAAATAAGGGGAAGGTTTTATAGTCAAGAGCCTGGTGGGACGCCATCTGGTCGGGGACAAACACAGTGAAATAAAAAAAAAAACGCCCACCAAGGTAAAAGGCAGAAATATGCTTCGGCTCTCCCTCGGGATACTTGTTCACAACCACAGCAAACGACGTTCTATCTACGCCGTTTGCTTTCATTAGATACTTCGCCGTTTGGTGTCATTGTGAACAAGGCTCTCACAAAGACGCCGAAACGTCTTTTAGAAATATTGGGAGGCATTTTACCTTGACCGGGGTTGTACTTTTTCTTCCTTTTATTTCAATATGACGTGAAGGTGCTTGATAGGCGGGCGTTTGTTACCGTTAAGGTCGCCGACGAAGCTCTAAGAAATCAACTACGAACACAAATGCTCGTCGGCACTTTAGCTCACCTTCCGTTCTTTTAACCGAATATTCGAAGTCGTTACAAGAAGCCTGCAGTGCCTTATGGAAATATCAAGACGTTTAACGACCCTCAAGAACACCCGAAAATGACGCCTTTTTTTGAGAATATGAAATTCAAAGGCACAGGAAGAAACGTATGGTATCGTGTGTACTAATAAAACTACACAGTTTTTTTTTTGGCACTTGGTATCCTTTGAGAAAATGGAAAATGGATATATAAAGTGTTGAGCGTTATAGAGGACCGGGCTTTCGTATGGTGTCGCATGCTGTCATCGTGTGTTGTCGTCGTCGTCTCATGGTCACTTGGCGCCACGCAGCCAAAACCACGTACGCATAGCCATGTGTAGCAAGGGGGCGCGAAAGAGAAGCGAGGGTCAAGAGCGGGGGAAAGGATGAGGGGAGAGTAAAGCATCGGAGGGAACACAGCGCAAAAGAAGACGGGGACAAGGAAGGGCGACGCACACACAGCGCTGTGTGTGCGTCGCCCTTCCTTGTCCCCGTCTTCTTTTGCGCTATGTTCCCTCCGATGTCTACCCAACACACCCAAGCTTCGATACTGAGACAGTAAAGCATAGTGCAGCTATGTATACCGACACGCAGGCAAATCCATGCAAGCCTAGCCATGTATAGTTTGTTATAGCGACGGTCCTGGTCAGGAAAGAGGGTGATGAGATTCGAAATGAAAATGGGAGAGCGTAAAGCATATCATAGCAATGTATAGTTCGGTTGCCTGTCCAGCTCTATCGGCTTCATAATTTTGTTTTTCGTCACAGCAAGCTTAATGTAGCAGCTGCGCTCCGTATTCCGACTCTGTTCGTCCGTGTTCAGACACTGTTCGAACATAACATTTCCGCTGAATTAATGTGCAGGGATGCTTACCCGTGTCCAGCATCGTAGTTTGCTCTGCAAGAAGTAGTGCGACCTTGAGTTGTATGAACACTTAGGATGAATATGTCATCCCATTAATTAGTTCAATTTCCCATGCAACATGAACTTGGTAATGAACGCGAAAAAAATCAGACAAGAAAAAAGAGTAAGCAAGGGCTCCAGACGCTTTTAGCACCTTGTGTGGTTGTTTTTTATCGCCTTTATCCACTTCATAAGTGCTTCCGCAGTGCAGCGTGACACACTGGATAGTTACCCTATAGTTACCAGATTATCACGTCTTTCGCATCTCATTGAATTTCTCTGTCTCTTCTTGTTGCGCCAATTTCCACACTGCGCTATTCGTTTTGAACACCATGCACCAACAAGCCCACACTTCAAGAGTGCTGAATTTCCAATCGTACATCCCCAGCAATATCAGCGGGAACACGCGAGCGCTTGGCACTGACTTACCCGAGCGCCAGCAACAGCGAAGGGCGACAAGTCATAGAGGACGTGGACACTAGCATCGAAGCACTGTGCAACTACGGGCGCAAGGTGTTCCTACGTTATAATACCGCCCTTCCCTCCAGCGCAGGCACTGAGAGAGTGTTCAGTGTAGCAGCTCATCTCTTAACGGTTGTAGGTGGAGGAATCAACGACGACAGCGTTGAAAAACAACTTCTGTTGAAAGTTAACGCGTAACACTATCACAGAAGGCACAGTAAGCCTCCCAGCCTTCATGGAAGCCTCCAGCCTTCTCTGTACCATGTAAGCCACTGTGGTTTGTTGTAGCTTGAGTATGTGAGCTTGTGTTACTGTGCTATGGCAATGAAAATTTTAAGGAAAGTAACGCAAAAGTAATCGATTACATTTCTGTAATTGCTCAGTTGCTTTTCTGGGACTGTAATTGACCACTGTAATCAACTGCATTTTAAAGGACGTAATTGTAACTGTAATAGGTGACTTTTTTTTCCGTAACAGGTACAAGTCTGGTTAATTTCTTTTCCATGTGTTTTCACTTTCTTCTCTTCTTTGTAGGATCGGGGAGATGCTTTTTCACACGGGAGCAGTGACACGCGCGCATATTTCTTTTATTTTATTGTAACCAGGCCAATCGGGTTTCACCCACGAGAGAAACTGTTACCACCACTCGTCAGTGGACGCACCGCAATGTTTGGAAACGTCGAGGTTCTTTCCTATTGTTCCATTAAGATAACGCGCAGGACACGACTGCGATCGCCGCTGTCAGTGTGCAGCGTGTATGGCACGCACTTTGGCTTTTCCCTTCTTGGGCAAAGGTTCCCCAAATAAAGAGTTTCGTTTTTAACAGCCCGACTGCCGCCTTCTTCCCCGTCAAGACCACATGACAGTAGCAGACACGAATTGGCAAGATTCTGCTGTTTTTGTGACCAGAGATTTCAGTGTTAAATTTTTAGGCCTGTGAATGTAACTACATATTTCTATAAGAAAAAATGTGCAAGTTTTGATGCTTACCTGGAACCATTTTGTTCTACGGCCTGTAACACAGATCTCACTATGAGAACTACGCGGCCAATGTAAGAGAAAAAAAAAGAAGGTAATTTCCTAAAACTCATCACTGGGCATCACGTTTATCAATTAATGCACCCGCACTGTACAAAAATGCCATAATACGCAATGAAAATAAATTTCACTTTTCCTATATATTTTATGACGAACATGCACTAATAACGGTATGATGAGAAAACCTTCAAGTCTCTTAGCAGTAAAGACATTGGCTCTTTCAACTTAATGACTGAGTTTAAAGATTGGATGTAATGAGCAAGAATATGACACGCGCGAGGGATAAGTCGCAAGTGCCGACCTCTGTGGAAGACCACGTCGAACAGCACCATTTTCTTGGTCACGTGTTACTTCCTGGAAAAAGTTAACGGAGGTGTTTCTTTCTCTTTTTCGCTTTTGCTAAAAGAACAGCTATTTGGTGAGCGCATTATTACGCCTCCACTTGCAGTTCTCAAACGTCCAATTTTGCACTGTCGCTTTTTTCTATTTCCATTCCCTGAACGGCGATTTCGTTTCCGCCCATCTCGAACGTTACTTCGCCCAAGTTTTGTACAAAACATGACCAGCGTTATTTCACTTCACTCCACTGTGGAGGTTGGATTGGCAGCCGCATTATAAAGACCATACCGACCTACGTGAGAATTTTGCAGGATACGCAATAATCTAGGCACATGGAAATCGTAAGCATACTTATATCAACTGACTGCGATGCAGCGCCCAGTTAACATATGTGATGTGATGACTGAGAACTTGAGGGCGCACTCAACAAGAAGAAACTAATGAGTAGCTTGACGTCAAGCATTTTAAACGGCATCAACAAAGTGGGCAGATGCACAGGCGCGCGTGTTCCCTTGCGGACGCGTAGTGGTACTCTGGAAGTTGGCAAAAGGAAGAATTATGGCGTAGTGTGTAGTTAGCAAGTTCACCTGAAGTAGGCCTTATAAGATTATTTGAACTGACCTGTGTTACGCACACAGACATTCCTCTACTTGCGGCACGCTTGAGATCTCCACCGAGAAGCGAAGCCAGGCTAGCGATTCCGAATGCGATACGCTATCGTGTTCTGCTCTTGAAGACGAAGCTGAAGAGAGCACCAAAATTTTTGTGCCCTGCGCACTATTAAGCCTTCGCAAGACACAATGGAAGTTGCTCCAGTACAGCAATATGCGCTTTTTTCCCGTCCTGACTCAAAGATGCCCCCCCCCAAGAAAAAAAAATGCCTTGCGAGAATGCATCTAATAACCTGCCTTTTTTTTTTTAAACCAATGTCCCACCGGCACGCTACGCCTGTCACAGATTTCATTGCTGTCTAGCAAAACAGTTCAATAGGTGCAAAAGCTTGTGCATCAAAACGCGAACCCAGTGAGTTAGTCAAGGCAAGAAAAAGAAGGGGTGGGGGGGGGGGGGGTCAGAGGCGGCTGCGTTTGAGAGCTCACTGAATTTATTCCGGAACAACAAGCACTGCTCACCTGACAAACACGGCGATACGAACACGCAGCCAAAGGAAGGCGTTTTCCTTGACCACGGCAAAAGCAGCGGTCGTGAGCGAACAGCGGTAGAAGACCGACCGTTCACCCCGTGCCTCTTCTTCTTCTTCCTTCTTCTTCTTATTCTCCCTGTTCTCGTGCGTTCCAATGGCAATGGTGATTTATAATTGCTGCCGCTTCTCAGCGAAAATGTTGTGTGATGACGGTGGACCACAAACTCAACAGCCATTGACTACGTGACGCTGCCGATTTGTTGCCGCTCTGTTGTAAAACCATGTCCTTGCAGCCTTCAGAGAGCGGGTCGGACAGCGATGAGGGAGGAAAAATCTATCATACAGGTTACGCAATCTACGTCCCAGCGATCTGTGCAGTTGAGTGGCAAAGCCCTACGAAGCATGCTTGGCGGTGGCGCTCAGGCTGGACTGTGGTACTTGTCATTCGCCAATGTCGCCGTTTGCGATTGCTTATTCTTTAACATGGCATCACCGAGTCAGCTACACGATTTTCCGTGAAGCTTCATTGCTTTTCTATGAGCACGTTTTCTTAAAAAACAAATGACGAAGTTTGCACTGGCCGCGGAAGACTCGAAAAAGCGAAGATGGTCGATCCAATGGCGTTTCTTAGCTGGTGCTAGGCTCGAACATGGCTGATGCCAAGTTTGAGACTCCTACAAAATTTTGGGGAATGGTCGCGAATGACCTTCCTTGGGCGGCTTGAACTCAGCTGATGATGGGCTCAGCATTGGCTAGGTCTAAACTTGACTGATGCTAGGTCTGAGCTTGGTTCACGTTGGGCTTTCTCTTAGCTTATTACGGCCATTCGATTGACCAGCTTCGCTGTTTCAAGTCTTGCGCGGCTAGTGCAAGACTACCAGCTGTAGCGGATCGTTGGCGTATTCGAGCTGTTGTCCTTCTTGGATCTATTCTTCCTTGAACGTTTCGTCGGCAATGTCGGGAACACAGCCAAACTTCGCGCAGTTTAGGCGAAGGTTGTAGAACTTGTACAAGCCAGTCTCGACCATGTACTCCAACCGAGCCTAAATCCGCCTATTGCAAACCATACCAGACTTGTACACGGGCTTGGCGAGCAGTCTCCGCTTGAAGCACACGTCCGCCGTGGCATCCTCCGGAGCGCTGCACGGCAGCAACTGCGGAGTGTCTCCCACGTGGATGGCCACGTTGATGACATATATCCCCATATCCCATACTGCCCGTAGCCGTAGGTGAGCCTTCGGATGTTCATGAACGGTATTCTCGGCGACACCATTGACTCTTGCACCTCTCTGAGTCGTGGTAGAGATGCCGCCGTGTTGGGGCACTCGAAACCATTGGTGACGCCACATTGTGGAACGGCACCATGCACAACTGTGCCCCGGCGCGTTCTGTACAACTTCATTTCACTGGCGTCGTTCTCTTCCGGGAACATTTCTCGTAGAACTCGATAGGCACTGAAGCGCTTTTCGTTGCAACGCCCTGAGCTAATTGAAGTTAAGTTTGCGTTGAACGAAAGCTTATCGAAAACCTTACAAAAATATCCGAACTCGAGTGCCAGAAACTTACGAGCCAATCTGGCGTTGGCTCCATCGGTGCTCGCACGGACTTCTCGGCGCTCGTACTCGGCTCAACCGACTCCGGGTTTACAGCGCATGACTCGTTTCCTCGCCGCTTACCGTTCATTCTCGCGTCGAGCATCTGCCGGATCTGGAGGCCGTCGCCGTTTCGCCGCTGCTCCGTTGGCCAAGACCGCATCGGTTCGTCGTTGACGGCTCCGTTGCCTATCTGCGGACGTTGAGCCTCGCGATCAGCAGCCTCTTCTTCGGGTGCACGGTCCTTCCTCGGGGGGCCCATGGCCAGAACTGCCTCGGCAAGACTATACGCGGCTCCTTTATAGCGATTCCGAAGACATGCGCAGTAAAGGCTCGTTCACACCTAAGGCGGGGCGGCCAAAGCGGCGAGGCGGCAAGGCGGAAAGCGGGGAAAACCTCCTCTCCAGGCGGCGAAAGCGGGAGGAAAACGAGGCGGCAAGTCCGATTGCTCCCGGACCAATTTTTTGCCGCCCGCCCGAGCTCGCCGCTTTGCCGCAGCCAATCAGAACGCGCTGCGGCGGGTGGCGCGGCGGTGGCGCTGGTGTATCTTTGGGAGAAGCAATGCCATGTGATAGCGACACGCGCGCGATGCCCCGCCTCCTCGGCCGCGTGGGCAGCCAAAGGCAGCGTGCGGTCTGAACAGGTGCGCGCACTAGCCGCCTCGCCGCTTCGAAAAGCCCGCTTTCCCTCTTTGCCGCTCCGCCTTCGGTGTGAACCAGCCTTAACTTTATTTATGACGTATTTTACGACGTAAACGGTTCCTAGGCGATGCCAATTTTTTAATTCATGTGGTCTCTAATCAGCTGCTGCGAGGCACATGTGCGGTTCGGCGGGACGTCACCCCCAGCTATCGGGTCATCTTTTTCTTTAATCTGGGGTTTTATTTCCCAAAACCACGATATGATTATGACGGACGCCGTAGTGGAGGGTTGCGGAAATTTCGATCATGTGGTGTTCTTTAACGTGCACTGACAGCGCACAGTACAAGGGCCTCTATAGCATTTCACCAACATCGAAATGTCACCGCCGCGGGCGGGATCGAACCCGCGACCTCCAGGTCAGCAGCCGAGCACCGTACGAACACACTAGCGGCGCGGCACTCTCCCGCGCACCGCTCACCGCTCGCGAGACGCCGCTTTTTGCTCGTTTTCCCTCTGAGCGGGAAGGATTTCTTCCCGCCGACCGTACCGCTCGCTGCGCTATTTCTGCCGCTGCCGCCCAACCAAAGCTCCAATCAGCGACCTGCGTGGAAGTCGCCATAGCAACGCACAGGGCTCGTTTGCTTTTTTTTATCGCGCCGTCGTTGTGCCCGTCATTGAACAAAACGTGCGTTCTCCGCGTTTGTCATGGATGTCGAAAGCTTTCTGGAGGGGAGTTCGGCTATACCCCATCCTGTATGACAAAACGCTTCCTAATTATAAAGACAAAGAAGAAAAAATGAACCGGTGGGACCTTATTGGAGCCCTGTTTGGACTGACCGGTAAGTTGAGTCGTTTGTTGCATGTTGAGAGCAAATGAATTTTATGTGATTGACTGAATCTTGCAGGAATGCAGGCCATGTTAAAGTTCAAAAAATATCAGAGACAGGTGAATGAAAATCGTATCCGGCGTTGAATCGTCCACGCGGAGCGGCGCACCAGGCAATGCAGGGAACATAAAGTGGCCCCTGTTTGCCATAATTGATAGTATGCTGAGGCATGTTGTGTCGGTTGGCGGCGTCCGAACGACGGCAAGGGCCCGACGACTGGACGCGGCACGCGGCTTGCGCCGGCACGGCCCGCGACACGAGTGAGTAACGTGAGTCCGCAACCCGCGGAATCCCAACAACGACTCAGCCGGCTAGCTGCCGTTTATTGCACACCACACATTGGAGACACGCGTACACACGTGATTGGTAGTGATCAATCACGTGTGCCCAGTAAACAACGACATCTGTTGAAAGACGCACACAACTAGGCACACAGTCAGTGCGCGTACACCTCATAAATGGCGCCACATATAACTAGGCGCACACCCCACTACGCAGAAAAGTGAGTGACCTGCCGTGTCATATTGCAGCGCACGCATGATATCTGTTCATGTCTGCCAACTCTCTCGATTTTTTTGCGACTCCTGAATACCGACCGACCGTCCTGCTTGTACGTGCACGGCCCCTAGCTGCCGCGAAAAGAAAACTTTTTACTATTCATATACAAGCGTTCTTTTTTTTTTTTTTTCACGTCGTACTGCAGCGCACGCCTTCCATGTAGCTGCCTTTTTTCACACCGCAGGCCATGAAAAGTGCTTTTACGAAGCGTTGCGCGTAGATTTGTCGATTCTTCAAGTTTGCAATACAGTAGCGTCATGCGGTGAGGCTTACCATTAACGGGGAGGGCCCACCAGCTATCGCGGAACACATCACATTTTGTTTCTTAATTGTGAGTGAGTGTTGCGAGCGCCCATACACAGCGCATGACGGAGGGTGCCCCCGATCCCCCCACCCATGCTATTCGCCTTGAGATCTTGGAGTGGCGCCCTCTCGCGTGTGACGTCAAGGAGAGGACTCGGTGCAGCTCTTCGCGCGCGCGTTCGCTGCGTGAAGGCTGCTCGACGCTGCCAGCCTGTCTATCGTGCTCGAGTTATTGAAACATTGGTGGGCGAGTTGATAAAGCAATTTGTACTGAATGTTCAAGCAAAATGCCCATCGAAATCGAGCGGAGTTGCCGTCAGGAGCACGTTCTGTGTCGATTGCTCCTGTTGTCGTCTGCTAGCCATCCATGTGTACTTCTGCTGCTATGGTGATTTTTTCTTTTCGCGACTGTTCTATGGCCGTGGCGCACTCAAAATGACTTTCCTGCCCGTTTTCGATAACTGACTTCATCGTTCAGGGCTTCAGCTTCCATGTCTGCATTAAAGCGCAGTAAATGTATACCGCGTGCTGCGCGTGTTCGGTTGCCAAGCCTGCTCCCTTCGATTCAATTCATATGTTCGGAGCATGACAAACGACGTGTGATGTCATTCAAATAAATTAAGTGGCGTTACCGGCAACAACGTTTGATTAGAATACACATTTTTAGCAGCTGCTGTGTAAGCGTGCCGTAAGTACTTTAAATTGAAACACGAAATAAACAGGGTGAGTCTAAAGGGGATGCACGACGGTGATATGAAATATCGGTAGGTTGTCCGAGGTGATTTTCTTTTGTTTTTGTTCCATTTTTTTACAACATATTTTAATCCTTACGTTAATAAATCGACGTTTGTTCACTCGTTCACGGTGGTATAAAATATGCTGAACAGAATTAGTGTAATCATACTAACGTTGATAAATTTGAAGCTTTCGCATCGAAAGATGTATTTGCAATTAAATACTGTAAATCAGTCTCAACGGTCGACTCCTGATGTGGCTTGGTGCGATCACTGTACTAAAGAGACTCGAGTTCCTTAGGCATTTGCCTAAGTTGACTCGAAGGTGAAAAGCCATCTTTTTCTTGAGTCGATGTATTGTCCCTTCGCCGCCCCCCCTCCGAATGCTTTCTGGACGTAACGTGGTTTTGCATTGAAGCTGTCTACACATCACCTGGTTTTGCATCGCCTCCGAGATCGGCCCACCGATCACGGAGGCAATGCAAAGCGACGATGTGATGACGTAATCATGTGACATGACGTTATGACGTCACAAATTTTGTCGGTCGGGGATGTCATGATGACGTGATCATGTGATGAATTTTCGCATCACTCGTGTTGACGCTGGCGACGCGGGACACCGACGGTCAATTTTCGCAATTTATGTGGACTCTGAGGCTCCCACCTTAAAATATTCACTCTTGTTACAGCACGGTAAAGAATCACAATAATCAGCCACAGGGGCCAAAAGAATGGTGGGAAAGAGCTCTCGTTATCCTCTTCCTGGACACATTCGCCGATTTTTCCAAATGTTTACGAAGCTGTACTATCGGTGTCAAGTGAAACGCGAACACTCCAGCGGATCGCGTTCCCCAAGCATTAGAAATATAGTGCGCGCCATCCTGTTATTACCATTGGCAGGCTCGCACAGTCGAGTAGGCAGCACTGCGCGATCGAAAACATGAATGCGGCTCATGAACGTATCTATCTCTAATCATATGGGTCGAACTGTACCACGCGCACCACTGCTGGCATTTCATTCCGAGCGATCTTATTTGCATCCAGCTCACCCAATTATTGCTAGTGGTCCGCAATAACCCGCTGGTCAATGAACCTATCGATTTCATTTTGTCGGCTGTCGTGTCTGCACAAATCCACATGACTACAATAGGGAGTGGAGCGTGAATTTTCGTTCATCTCAGGTCTGTTTACACAACGCTGATTTTTGCGAATAAGCCGCGAAATTGATCGCGCTGCGATTTCAAAGCAGCGGAGACTCTCTTTAACTGACTTGGCGGGGGCGTTCGCGCTTTCACGTAAGCTATTTCAACGCCATCCAGCCCAGTGAGCGAAGCTACGAACTCGGGGACATGAACCTGACAGCGATGGCTGTCGGTATACAGAAGATAGGTTAAATGTTAACGTTTCTTAAACTCATGTAATGCTAGCAGTCATCTCAAGAAATATCATTGGAAGAAAATGCAGCTAGTAGTCGAGGAACACCGTGCGACGCGAGCGAACTATAACGAAAGTGCTGCTGTTTTAGCCAGAGCGTAGCAGACGACAAACACCGAATCCCCACCCTTGCGTCACCGGAGCGCCGTTCGCAGCGCTGCCATCGGTCGCACACGAGGCGAATAGCGATCGCTTGCTTGGAAGTACCAGCTAGCTGTTTTGCAGGACAGAATCCCAAGTGTTTTTTTTGTCCCTGTATAATCTCTACAGGGGATGTAAATGAATCACTTTTGCTTTACTGGCGATAAGTAGACAGCTTACTTCACTCCAAGCTATAAGATTTCTATCATTGTCTGTAGAACTGTTAAGAAACTGGTCAGGACAGCAAATGTCACTATCTTCGAAGAATCGGCGTGTGACGCCCACGTACCAACTGTATTGTTTTACAGCGAAAGCTGTATATGGCTTCGAGAAACGAAAAACCGCTCGGCATCTGTGTCACGAGCGGTCTCCATTGACTGTGCTATTAGTTACGTCATTCTAAGCGTCGTATCCAAGCTCGCGCGCCATTGGAGCGCGAGCTTGGGTACGACGCTTGCAGGGTCAAACGCTTGCAGCAACGGCGCGCCGAAGAAGCGGCGTTGCGGGCAGAACAGCGTCGACGTAATGATTGCGGGAGTGCGTTCGCCGGGGCGAACACCCGCTTTAGGCGAGTTTCTCCAGCGGCACTTTGGCTTTGGCTGCGTGACCGCCTGTGGTTCGACCACAACCTGGTAACGATAATTGTGGAAGGCTTCAGTGCAGCGTCGGGTTGAACCCACTGCTAAACACCGGGGCCGCTCATTTCAGCTTTGCTGGTTAACCATTTATACGGAGTGCTTGGGCGGTGATTTTTTTATTAATCATCATTGTGTCATGATCACAGGTTGGCAGACTTGCTCATGAGTCGACTCACCAGATTCACTCAGATTGAGCAAAGAGTCTGAGTGAGTCCGGTTGACAAAAATTTTAGTGAGTCTACTTGAGAAAAATTTTGATGAGTCTGAGTTCGAGTGAGTCCCAAGGACGAAATATATTTCATGAGTGAGTCTGAGTAAGCTCCAAATTTTTTTCCGAACTATGGTCATAAATAACGTATCTAGTAATGTTTTTTTAACAGAGCTTCTTGGCAGAATTTCTTTGTATGTACCATGAAGCGTTGTAGCTATACTTGCAGCCATATTTGCCCTACAATTGTAATTGTCCAGCAAGATTTTGTGATTTAGGTGGTTAAGTCCTTTCAGAAATCCATAGCACGCTGTTTCACTAAACACATTAGGCAGGAATTCATATTGCATTGCATGCATGAGTTTAGATTCTGTACGAGAGTCTAGAAGGCTTGTGGAAAAAAAATGTGTGTCCAAGTGTTTCATGGACAAGTGATGTCATTAGAAGCAATTATCTCTCCATTGTCATAACCACTTCCAACTATACATCAACATGAATGAAAAGAAATTACCAAAACAAAAACAAAATGTCATAATTCCACATGTATGCCAACTATCTTGCATTGATACTGATGCTGCTAATGTTCATTTGCAGGCCTGTAAACAACATGCCGAAGTCATTTCAAGAATGGTAAATATAAAGTTCATCCACGCTTTCTTGCTATCATGAATTTATTTATTTTATTTATTTATTTATTTATTCATTTATTAATACTGCAAGCCAAAGGCTCGTACAGGAATGGGCATACAACATACAATTAGTACTGTCAAAGGATCCATTTCAAAGAAGACGCATTATAACAAGACAAGGAAACACCCAAGTACGGAAGACACGCTGTGTCATTAAAAAAGAAAGAGAAAAAAGGGAGGGGAGGCGAAGTTGAATAGAAATCGGCGCAGTGAGCGTTACTCGCGCACGTGTACACACTCAACAACATGTCATTGTGATCACACAACAGCATGGGCACGCAAATAAGCATACAATAAAAAAAGATCAACAAAAAAACAGTACAAGCTACAGCTACAGGAAAAGGACAGAAAATCCCGTGGATACCGTGCGTACGGAAAGTTAGATGGCATGCTATCAATGCTGCATAACGCACTCATAGTTCCGATAACGCCTCGAGATGCGACTCGAGTGCCGACACAAATGCAGCCACAGACTGCAAACAAACGATATCACTTGGAAGCGAATTCCACAGCTCAACTGTTGAAGGAAAAAAAGAGCATTTTAGCGTGTTACAGCGGGAAATAATTGGCTTAATACATTTAACATGGTTGGTTCTACTAGAACGACGTCCACGCGGCCTCAAGTAGTCGGACTTTGATAACTTTGTGAGGTCGTGATAAATTAGATAAAGAAATTTCAAACAAGTTATCTCCCTCCGACAAGCAAGCGTAGGTAAGCCCGCTTCGATGCGAAGCTCGGTTACACTGTCATGCCTGGAAAATTTTGTGTAAATAAACCTGATGGCCCGGTTCTGAATCTTTTCTAATGCGAGGCATAAATATTTTTGATGCGGGTTCCATACTATGCTGCCGTATTCCAATATAGGCCTAACAAGTGTTTTATAAGCGGTTAATTTCACCGAGGGGGATGCCGTCGCTAGTTTTCTTCTCAAAAATGCGAGTTGTTTGAACGCTCTTGCGCAGACGTTACTTATATGGAGGTCCCACTTGAGTGATCTTGATATCGTAATACCCACGTACTTACCCGAGTCAACTCGTTCTACACGACCGTTCATTAGTGTGTATGTGAAGTTTAAAGGTTCTTTTCTTCGTGTGACGGTCATACACATGGTTTTCTTTGTGTTAATTTGCATGCCCCATTTTTCGCAGCAAGTGCTGATATTTTCTAAACACTTATTAAGTTCTGTCTGCTCATCGACTGTTTTAACGGGTGTATAAATGACGCAGTCATCTGCGAAGAGCCTTATTTTTACCCCGGATTCCATACATGAGTAGACGTCATTGATGTACACTAAAAATAGAGTCGGCCTCAAAACTGATCCTTGTGGGACCCCTGTAAAAACGGCAAGACGGTCTGATTTTGCATTATTTACACAAACGAACTGGGAACGGTGACAGAGATAGGCTTCGATCCATGAGACAACTTTGGAATTATAATTCCTAGTGATTAAGTTTGTAAATTAATAATTTGTGTGGAACGTGGTCGAACGCTTTAGAAAAAATCTATAAAAATCGCGTCAGTTTGCAGTCTTGAATAGATTGAAACAACAAAATCATGTATTATTTCTGCGTGTTGAGTGCTAGTTGAGAGTCCTTGCCTGAAGTCGTGTTGCATAGGATATAACAGGTTATTTTCCTCCAGGTATGTCATGACCGCCTCATTAACTATGTGTTCCATTAACTTGCAACATGTGCTGGTCAGGGATATTGGCCTGTATGTGTCTAAAAAGTGTTCGTTTCCCCCTTTGTGAACTGGTACAACCTTTGCGCGCAACCAGTCTGCGGGAAGTACTGCCGATTTAAGTGAAGCATTAAAACTTTTGTGCAAGAGAGGGGAAAGTTGACCCGCGAATCACTTCAGGAAAGTGTTTGATAAATTATCAGGCCCAGACGATTTTTTTGACGTCTATATTTAGTAGCAAGTTCAGGATGCCGGGCTCTGTTATGAGGATATCAGGCATCACCGATTCATGCTCTGGTAAAGGCATATTGGCAACGTAACCACGGGAGAAAACAGATTGAAAGTATGTGTTGAATGAATTGGCGATAGCACATGCGTCATCAACAATTACACCGTCAATTTCCAATTTGCTGGGAGAGCCTTGCGGTTTTGACATGTACCGCCAAAATTTCCGAGGCTGATTCGTCATGAATTCCGTCAATGTGTTAGCAAAAAAGTTCTCCCTCACGTATCTTAACCTTTCTTTGAACTCTCGCGAAAGCTGACTAACCAAGGCGGAACTTAGTTTTTTTCTTACGCATTCTTTGCGCCTTCCTTTTCAAATGTATGATGGTTCTGGTAATCCAGGGCGTCTTTCGTCTGATTTTTTTTTTACCTTGCTAGGAATGAATGAATTTTTGCAATGTTTAATCCCAGTTTTTAATTCTAAAGGGACACTAAAGGGCAAAACGATTTTTCGCCTATTAGTTAAGTACAATTTAACAATCCCAAAAACACCACTCTTACCGCGACACGACGCTTGGTAAGCGAGAAAACACGCGAAAAGAAAATGCGGGGTTGAGACGCCACCTTGAGATTCCCGCACCAAACACCGTGACGTCATAGATTCTGAAGGCGTCTACCGAGTCCTACGTAGCTTCTAATCGATAAAAACGAGGTGAATTGTCATCTGTGGGTGCCATAGACCTAGCATACGAAGTTTCAGAAAATTTCATCGAGCCAATGTCGCGAAAATACGAAAAATACATTTGGAATTTCTGACGTCACGCGCGCAGATAACGGCGCCAAATTTAAAAAAATAAAACTTCAACCTTGATTTTCTTCGCTAATAATAAACTTATGATAGTGAAACATATGGCATTAGAGTTCTCAGAGTGCAGTTTGTAAATCTAAACCAAGTCACTGTTTCGCTTTAGTGTCCCTTTAACCATAGCTCACTCGCGGTTGATGTGCTATCGCCGAAGTCGTCCAGCATCATTTCTAGATAATCAATAATACTTTCATCGTTCGCCTTCATGTAATCTTTAACCACTATTCTCGTGTCAATATTAAGGCGCCTAGCAGCCGTACCAAGGCCTTCGAGTGTCATTAAAATCATTTTATGGTCGGATATACCCTCTTCTAAGCTAACGTCAGGTGTTAGATCTGCGGAAACAAAGGCAAGGTGTAGTACTGAGCATGATTGTGCCTGGACTCGTGTTGGCTGACGCACAGTTTGAACCAATAAGCAGCTATGCATGATATCGAATAGGAGATTACTGCTTTTGATTTCTTTACTGCCAGATAACAAGTTGTCCCAGTCGATTCCGCCCAAGTTAAAGTCCCCAGCAAAGATTAGTTTGCTCCTTGCAGTGACGCGGCTATGCAAAAAGTCGTACAGTTCTACAAGAAAGCTATCCGGAGCAGCCGGACGTCTGTAGACACCAACTATGAGTAAAGTGGCATCATTGACTTTTATTGTACACCATGCGCTCTCATGATGAGCGATACCATTTATCACTGGAGGAGACAGATGCCGCTTAACCGCAATGGCGACATCTCCACCACGACCATCTCGGTCTGTGCGAAAGAGTACATATGAGGAATGGACCACTTCAGAATTGTGGATATCAGAGTTTAACCACGTCTCTGTGATGACAATCACATTTGGGATGTACAATAACAGTAGTTCTTCAAATTTATCAAGTTTGTTGACAATGCTCCTAGCATTGAAGCACAGTAACGTCAGTGGCGTAGTACTTTGTAATCGTCAGTCACTTGAAGTGCTGGCGTTCGCTGTCACGTTAACATTCGAGCGCCCTAATGATATCATTTTCTTCTCAGTGTTATTCCAAGCGTATAAGTTATCGTTGATCTTTATTTTGTCATAAAGGAGTGTGACTTTATCGCCGTTACTCCGATTGACTGCTGAGGCTTTCCATAGTCTTCTACGCACGTCACGAATTCATGCAGAAAAGTCTTCAGAAATGGAAATTTTGTTTCCTTTCAATTTTGAACAATTGTTAAGAACTGTCGTTTTTTCTGCAAAATCGTAAAAGCGTAGTATGATCGGCCGCTGTTTACTTGCCTTCTTTAGACCAATTCGGTGCATACGCTCAACTGTTTTTACCTGAATGCCTATAATGTCATGCAGTATATTTTTTGTTACAAGTGCTTCAAGTGCTGCATGATTTTCGTTATCGGGTTCTTCGCACCATATATGACGAAATTATTACGTCGGCTCCTGTTTTCTAGTTCATCGATATTTTTCGTCATTTGGGCAACCTCGCTGCGCAAAGCGTGCACAGTCGCTTCACACTTATCAACTTTCTCGTGATATTGCTTAAGTGACGACAGAGTAACTTCAATTCGTGAAAGCCTGTGCTGTACGTTCATCAAACCAGATTCTAGGGCTGAATGCGAAGTTCGAATTTCTGTTACAGCGCGCAATATTTCGTCAATTTTATCGGGGCCGAGGTTTTGTTCAACGTCGCCACTTAGTTACAATAGCATGAGAATAACACGCAATGATTGCAAACCAGAAAGCAGTACGCACTGTGCGCTCTGCAGCACTACCAGACAAACACTGTTACTCTTAATACAAGTACAAGAGCACTATTTGTTACCAACATGTACGAAGAATAGTACGAAGTAAATCATGCTGCTCCGGGTGGGGCCACCGAGCGCAAAAAATTGGACCATCTCCCCGAAGGGAACCCTAATGGGATGCGAAGCAGCAGCGGTGCGCACGGCGTTGACTCGGTTGAAACGGGCATCGACGCGTGTGCTGGAAGAACGGTTTGAAGCGAAACTCGGTGTAGCGTTTACTCGAGTAAACATTTGTTTGAAACTCAAAGACACGTACGGGAGGCGGGTCAGAGGTGTTGCGAGGGGGCGGAGCAGCCGGCAGCCGCGGGTGCTGCCGCGAGCATGCTGCGTGTGAGGGAGAATGCGACGTCAGCGCGCACCTGCGGGGGAAGCGTGTGAGGGGAGCGTGACGTCAACGCGCAGCTGCGGCGTGACCTACTTGGCACCGCTCCAACACCGGCGGCGAGGGGAGCGCGTTGCGGCGCGTTCTTCCGTACGCACGGAGGGACAGCGTTACACAGCCTAGTCAAATAGCTGCTTCGCATCGAATAAGCTGCGGGTGACTGCTGGGCCTCCTTTTAAGCTGGTCCACCGATGATCCAGGTGTCGCTGGTAAGCCGAATAACGGTTGATGCAGACGCAACTCGTGCGGCTGAGAATCCACGTGTCTTGAAAACAGCCGCATGAGTACCGGTGATGCGTCCTGCGCAGCTGGGATGCGTGGTCGCTCGATCAGCTCCGTTGACGCCATCGCCTTTCCCGCAATAGGAAGGCAACCAACGCTGCCTCCGCATAACCCCAGCTGCATCTGTACGAAGAATAGTACGAAGTAAGTCATTCTGCTCCAGGTGGTGCCACCGAGCCCAATAACCACTTCTAACTACATCAACATGAATGAAAAGAAATTACCAAAACAAAAACAAAATGTCATAATTCATCATGTATGCCAAGTATCTTGCATTAATACTGATGCTCCAAATGTCTCATACTGATATGATACTGACGCTGCAAACGTCTTACGTAAAGAGACAGAGTGTTTATATGTATGCGTTTGCAAGAGAGCTATTGTGGTGTGTGTAGGTTGGTGTAAGTTTACACGCTGCACTAGCAGCAGCAGGTCAAGCAACATTGCAATACTTCAGTCTCTTACTGTACTTTGCAGCAGTCAACAGACACCTCCAATTGCACAAGGCATTCTAAACGGAATGTAACTGCCTCATGTTAGTTTCTTGGTGGGCCATGTTTTGTCTCCAGGCCTATTTTGCTGTATGTTAACTTTTGGCTCCGAACATGCAGCTATGCCAGTGAACGTGAAGAATCTCCCATTTACGAATCTCCGTTAGTTGCTTTTATATTTTTTACAGTGTTCAACAGCATATCGAAATAGAACTGTTTTCTCCGCCTTCTAACCTGTGTGTGGTTGGCATTGTTCGTGAGTAAAGTTTCAGTGCTGGTTGTCTATATGCAGGATATGTTTCAGCTAACTTGTCTGCAGCTTTAAAGAACCATCATTCTTCGACAGGCACATGTGAACAACTACATAGTGCCTGCTGCTCATTTGGCCCATGATACTAAGACATCACTGTGACAGTTCATGAATTTCAAAGAATGATGTGCAGAAATCTGGAACAATGAATTATGAAAACGATGTCTGCAAAACTCTGCATACTCCGACACTATAAGCCGAAAAATAACGAACTACACACGCATGCTTTTCACTAGTGTTATGTATTAATTCTTTCACTTTTTTATTAGAGAAGTGTGTTTTGAAGAAGAAAGCACTGAAGGGTAAGTCACACTTCTACAGCTTTACCATTTTTTTTATTTATTCAATAATTACTTCCATCACACCTCTCTTGCTAGCTTCCACTGCTTACATGTCAGAGGGTTTTTTCTGAATGAATCTCTTGTGTCATTTCATGCACTAAAATGTAGGAAACTGGGATTCCCCAGTAAGGTCTGTGATCAAACTTTTCATTCTATCTGGTATTGTGTATGACAATACACCTAAGTACTTTGCCAACACAATCAATTTTAATGCTTATGACATGACAGGAGTGAATAGGCACATGCACTTCCTATGCACTCACAAAGCTCTTCATATGTGATCTATCTTGCATGAACTGCTATACTTCCATGAATCCAGAATCAGTGCTTCTGAGAGTATTGTTTCTCATATTCTGAAGGAGTCACTGTATAAGCCACGGTATTTTCATTTCCGTGAAGATCTAATCAGATGCTTTAGATAGGTGTCGGTCTCTTTTATTTGCAATGAATTCAGTAAGATGTGTTCCTTCTCTCTCAGAACTACAGCTACATGTCGTACCAAGTTCTTGTTCGACGTCATGCAGTACGCGAGATATCACTAATTTATCGTTCTTACCGATCTTCGCATGCTCCGAACAGAAGCAACTGCTCTGCAGTGCCACCTACCACTCCTGCAGGGTAAGAATGCCGACATGAAATTTGTTTAATTATTGATTTGTTTTATTGATATGTTCACGGTACCTGCAGCGCCTGAAGGTATTATTGCAGGGTGGGATAGACAGGGTAATGCGATGTATATATTTGTGATGCATATATTCTTGCGTGTTCCGAAATAATAAATAAACGTAGTTCGAAGTTAGCGCTTTTGCAGTCTAAGTCTCTATCTTTTGTTTCCGTGTATTATGCGCTACCCAGTCGAAGTTAGGGTAACATATCATCATCATCATCAGCCTGTCTACGCCCACTGCAGGGCAAAGGCCTCTCCCATGTTTCGCCAATCAACCCGGTCCTGTGCTTTCTGCTGCCACGTTATACCTGCAAACTTCTTCATCTCATCTACCCACCTAATTTTCTGTCTCCCCCCTCACGCGTTTGCCATCTCTTGGAATCCACTCAGTTACCCTAATGACCAGCGGTTATCCTGCCGACGTGCTACGTGCCCGGCCCATATCCATTTCTTCTTCTTGATTTCAACTATGATATCCTTAACCCCCGTTTGTTCCCTGACCCACTCTGCTCTCTACCTGTCTCTTAAGGTTACACCTATCATTTTCCTTTCCATCGCTCGCTGCGTCGTCCTAAGTTTAAGTTGAACCCTCTTTGTAAGTCTCCAGGTTTCTGCTCCGTAGGTAAGTACCGGTAAGATGCAGCTGTTATATACCTTCCTCTTGAGGGATAGTGGTAGACTACCATCCATGATTTGATAATGCTTGCCGAATGAGCCCCATCCCATCCTTATTCTTCTAGTTATTTCACTCTCATGGTTCGGCTCCGCGGCTACTACCTGTCCTAAGTAGACGTACTCCTTTACAACTTCCAGTGTCTCGCCACCTATCGCAAAGCGCTGGTCTCTTCCAAGATTGTTCCACATTACTTTAGTTTTATGCATATTAATTTATATGGTTACATAAAAGGGATAACTATGAAAACAAGATTCACACAAAAACAGAAAAAAAATGATGTATCAATGAGTGTAACAGTATGTCTCTGAATTATGTTCCTCTGCGACAGTCAATAATCTCCTGTGGAAGCTGATTGCACTAGGAGATTGTGTGTGGAAAAAACGAGTGTTGGTAGACGTCTGTTTTGTAAAAACTTCCTCTTATTTTTAGAAATGGCCACTTCTGTGAGATAAGAAATGGGGATGTAAAATGTAAGATTCTTTATCTATTTTAACCATACCGTCAAAGATTTGAAAAATCATTTCTAATCTTACGCCAAAGCCGCCGCTCGACCTCCGTCCACCGAAGCGGGTGTGCCGGCTACGTATCCTAGCGTCATCTCTAGGCCTCGGCTTCAGCCCACCATGCAGTCATTCCAGCAGCCGTTCCGTCCGTCGGGTCTTGCGCCATGGGTGGGACCTACACCGGTGAACCGATGGCGCACAGCCGACAACCGGCCCATCTGCTTTGCATGCGGTTACGCCGGTCACGTTGCACGTTATTGCTTTCGGGTGCAACCGCCTCCTGTGCCGTCACCTGCCGCTGGCCAGCTGCGCCGTCCCTTTCACGACTCACCCCCGTCTATGCCACCAACGTCTCGCCCAGCTCCATCTCCTCGTAGGTCCACGTCTCCACGACGTCAATCCCTGTCACCCATGCGGCCAAGTTTTGCCGCTCAAGAGCAGGAAAACTAGTCGTCGCAGTCCACGAGGCAAGGGCTGCGACACTATCGAACTGTGAAAGCCCCCCAGAGAAATCCATCGAATGTCATCGACGTGTTTGTGGACGGTGGTCGCGCATCTGCCCTTATCGATACTGGAGCTGCCGTATCCATTATTGTGGTATCGACGTGGATGCCCTAGACGCCACATCGAAGGAAAGCCGGGTGCACGCCGGAACGCCGGCCCCGAAGCAGACGCAAGTCGCAGCCGGGTTCACGAGCAAAGAACAAAGACCCTAGTTAGTAGTTACAATGAAATATAATACAATCGAAGTGCGCCCCCCTGGGGGTCCAGAGAACCGGTTCCCAAAAGGAACTGGAACCACTTCACCACATCATCCCCTCTCTTGAGAGAGGATGTCCGCATAGTCGCTGTCACATTTAAGTACACGGCGCCGACGCCTGTACCGGTGCCATCTCCACAAAAGCCGTCTCAACTGCAGCCGCCAACAGCATTCCAATGGAGCGAAAGAATCGGCCCGTGAACTCTCCCCCCCCCTTCAGGAGAAAACTTCTTCCACTGCAGTTTTGGCGTTGCATGGGCCAGAACATGCATATGATGCGGAGGCTCAGATGGGGCATGGCACGGCGCCACCAACGCAGAAACTGGGCACAAAACGGCAACGGACACAGTCGGCGCAGATGCGACCGGCGGTTGCACCTCCGAAGCACTCGGAACAGGAACTGACCCAGGGAACAGGGCTGGCACGATCGGTGGATGCACCTCCGGCGCACGTAAAACAGTACCAGTCTCCCGGAAAGCACCAAGAGTCGGAGGAAGCACAGCCAGAGCGTGCGCAGCAGAGGGTAGAACGGTAGTAGCAGGCACAATTGGAGTATGAGCAGCTGGGACGCAAGCAGGTGAAGTATGGGCAGTAGCAGCAGACCCAGTTGCAACAGCCACAGTAGCAACAGACGCACTCCCAGTCGAAGAAATCATAGCCAGAGTACGCCCAGCTGCAGGTAACATGACAGGAGCAGGTACATCAGGAGCACGGGCAGCTGGGACGCGAACAGGTGCAGCACTGGAAGTAAGCACATACTCAGTCTGAGCAGGGATCGTAGTACGGGAAATCGAAGTATGGCCCGGAAGAAGTGGCATGTTTTCCGCAGAAGAGCATGTAATCCTTGTCCCATTGAAAGCTTAGACTGTGTGCACGGCAGCACACTCTAGGCCTGGATCACCGTCCGGAACCGCCAACGAGGTTCCCGCTGAGCGGCACATCTCGCTGAAGTGTCCTTGCTTGCCACAGCTGTTGCAGGTACGGCAGCGCGCAGGACAGGACGGAAAGTTCGCCCAGTGCTGAGGCGAACCGCAGCGGTAGCAGACACTCGGCGGGGCCGACGGCGCAATAGGGATGGATACACGTTGTTGCAGTGTAGGTCGAGGAGGGCGACCGCCGCGGCGTCCAGGCTCGCGTCACGAAGCAGAGTCCACTTGCAGAGCAGTCAGCTGCTGCAACGCCCGGTCGACGCGCTCCTCTTCCCGGGCGTGTTCCAACGCTGACTGTATAGTAAAAACGTCTCCCATCTGTATGAAAGTCCGAAGCAGGTTAGGGTCGCGCAGGCCATGTAGAATCCGACCGTGGAGCATCATAGCTGCTGCGATGCCGAAATTGCAGTTGTCGGCCAAACAACGTAGCGCTTGCATGAACTCGACGGCAGTTTCGTCCGGTTGCTGAACTCTCCACCGGAATTGGGCGCGCACGTAGACAGCCTCTTCAGGCGGCGCGAAGTATGCGTCCATAACGGCTAAGGCCTGCGGGTATGCGTCGCGTGCTGCGCCGTCTCCGGCAGCCTGGTCGCCGTCAAGCTGCGTCTGCTCGTCAGCAGCCTTATAGTAAGTATGCAATCCCTCCATGCCGAGCGCGTTGAGAACAGTGTTGTAGACGTTCCTCTAAAACAGGAAAGAAAGCTCGTTCCTTCCCAATTTCGGAACGAGTTCCCGTTACAAGTTCCTCAAATGCAGAACTAACTCGTTACAGTTACATTTCTGAAATTGGAACGTGTCGTTACATTAACGTTAGATTTGAGTTTTAGATGCGAAGCATCTTATGCTCGGGGCTATGTCCGTCCCTCCCGCGTCCCGCGTCCCCCGTCCCGTGTCCGGCCACTTTCATGAAGTAGGGATGCACCCATTATGCGAACTAGAACACTGTAGTATAATGAAGGTCGTCAACCATTACCACAGTCATCAGAGTCATGGCCGAGAGCACAGAGAGGCTGCTTAGCAATGGCTAGGCAGGTGGTGTCTGTCGCCCAGGTTGACCCCATTCCTTGATCTTGCTTGCATGTGTTTGGAGGGGGGCTTAGTCCGTCCCTCCTTCCCGCGTCCCACACCACCACAGCGCATGCGCGTCCCCTCCCCCTCTCTCTCCTACGCTCACCCCCTTTCTCTCCTCTAGGAATCCTCTACTTTACGGAGTGGCCCCCCGCGTCCCACATCTCCACAGCGCATGCGCGTCCTCTCCCCCTCTCTCCTCTAGGAATCCTCTACTCTACGGAGTGGCTCCGGCGTCCCACAGCGCATGCTCGTCCTCTCCCCCCTCTCTCCTCTAGGAATCCTCTACTCTGCAGAGCGGCTCCGGCGTCCCACATCCCCACAGCGCATGCGCATCCTGTCCCCCCCTCTCTCCTCTAGGAATCCTCTACTCTGCGGAGCGGCTCCCGCGTCCCACACCCCCCACAGCGCATGTACGTCCCCTCCCCCCTCTCTCTCCTCTCCTACGGTCCCGCCCGTCCTCTCCTCTAGGAATCCTCTACAGAGCGGCGCGCACGACAGGTGGTGTGGCAGCTGCATACTCCGCTGGGGGCGCCACGGTAGTTCCGCGTTATGAAAATGACGGAGCGCGTGCGCCTCATTTTCGCTCCTGTGCAGCGCCGCGATGAGCGCCCGGACCGTTGCCGTGAAACGAGAGCGGCGACGTTCCTCCCGCTCAAGCTAATTATCTCCCCGCTGCTTCGCATCCACACATCGTTCCCTTTAGCGAGAGATGGGGAATTTTAGAGGCGAAGCTCCTCTTAGTCTAACCTAGTCCTGCGTCCGGCGTAACCGGCAGTATCTCGTGATAATGATGACGATGACGGTGATGACCATGAAGAATAAGCGCGTTCCAGACCACCTGTAGTTCCCATCGTGCGCACCGAGGAAGTAGGGATGGTAAAATCGATGAACGATTAATCGATTAAAGGTGCACAGTTAATCGATTAATCGTAATTGATTTCCCCCTTTCGATTAATCAAATTAATCGATTAAAAATCTTCGATTAATCGATTACGGCAGCCGCCACCCCCCTCAACACCGCCCCTCGGCCGGTGCGCATGAGCGCGATGCGAGTGATGCCGAGACGCAAAAGTCGAGCGCACATTATCTTTTTCACTGCAGCGCATATTTGCACGCTATTAGAACCAACCCAAAGCCGGCGGCGGCCCTACCTCATAGAGACAGAAATGAACTCGCCCTGGTCTCCGTCGCCCACGGCGTCCACCTCCAAACCCTCCTCTAAACGCGAGCAGGAGGACAAAGGCACTTGCCGGCTTCTTTCCGCTCGCAGCCTACTACTGCATTCACCTCCTCTCGCCCCCTTTCTTCTGTCATGTGCTGGTTAACCGTCGGCAAAATACACGTATTGCTTGCCTGGTATATTGCGACATTATTATATATTGGTGTGTATACTGCTTCCTTTGTCATGTAATGGCGAGCATTCGCAAAAGGAGCGTGGTGATTCGAAGATTCGAAGACAACGACTGCAATATGTGATGAAGGTGGTAAGCAGTACTTGAAGCTAGGGACGGAAACTCTTGAGATATCACCTGCTTCAAGCCAACTTTATTAATGTGCCAGAGAGCCATCCTCCAAAGACAAATTTTCGTGACTAAAATTACAATGTTAAGGACCCCGTTCCCGAAGGCACGAATCTGCCTCTGCAGGTAAGTCATCAGAATCTCGCAACTTAGCCAAGCGCCTTTGAGTAACTTATCGTGAAAATCAAGTCGCTGTTCAATCACACAGGTGATTCTTATGTTTCGAAAGGATGGACTGTTGGTAATTCATAATCTTTCAAAAAGCTGGGTCCTCTTCGCGGGACATCTTCCTTTGCCCCAGCGTTTTCAGCGCTATGGCTTCATTCAGTGAAACCAGAAAGGCGGTGCTTCAATGCTCAAGAGTGAAGATTGTTGTTTTCTTATACTCCATGCAGACGTGTGAGCGCATTGTCAAGTTGCTTACTTGGTTTGTGTTCGTTTTGGGCCCCACGCTGTTTCATGGTGTTTCATCGCACAAACGCAGCTTTCCTTGCCTTTGATAAACTAGTAATTTTCTTCGCCTGCAAGCATTGTGTCAGCTTTTTGGGCAGTTTATTCAACTCTCAGGTCCACCATGGTAGATCAGTGGTTACGGCGCTCGGCTGTTGACCCGAAGGTAGCGGGTTCGATCCCGGCCGCGCCGGTCGCATTTCGACGGAGGCCAATGTACTGTGCGATGCCAATGCACGTTAAAGAGTCACAGTTTCGCCGCAAGGGCGAAGCAATGAATGCGATAGCAACAGTTTGGGATTTCACACGAAGAACGCCAAGCAGATCGAAATTTGGAGCGCGCTGCTCAAGCGCAAAGGACGCACTAAAAGAGCAAACACAGGACGACCGCGAACTAACAACGTTCACAGCTCGACACTTAACGCTCTGCTCAAACACAAAGGGTGCACGAAACATACGCACAGGTATACACAGGAAGAGCGCGAACTAACAAGTGTCACAGTTGTTACTTCACTGTGAACAGCGCGCTTCTTTCGCGAAAAAGGGCCTCTGCAAGTGACCTTTGTGCGCTCTGTAACCTAAACGCAATCTTTCCGACGAAAGCACACCACGTAAAACTACCGCCATCCCCCCCTCCCAAGATAAGCGCGCGCGCACGGGCACGGGCGACTACGGCAGGTAGCCGTAGAGGACTACGGCAGGTAAAGGGCAGGTAGAGGTGCCAACGCATCGCAACGAGTGGCGCCCAGCGTGCACTTCGCGCCACCTCGCTGGTTTGCTGGTAAGGCAGAGAACACGCTGATATTCCCCCGAGATCGGCGTACCGCCAGCGGTGAATGGTGTATATAAATAACTCGCCGTCAGCATGCTAAAGGAAGTGCGCTTGTGTGACCTAGCTGTTAGCGCCGCGTCCTGTGGAGCGAGAGGTCGCCCGTTCGATTCCGCGCGTCGGGAAATATTTTTCTTCGTGGCTTTTATATTTATACATATACATATACGGGGCATGATGACGATGGCGACGCCGACGGGAAAAAGCAGCCGAGAATGTCCATATAAATGCTATCGCAATAAAAACAGCAGACAGACCGAATTTCCCGAGCCCGCCACTTCGGCGTCCCTCATAATCATATCGTGGTTTTGGGACGTAAAACCGCATTCTTCTTCTTCTTCTTCTTCTTCTTCTTATTATTATTATTATTATTATTATATTTATTATTATTATTATTATTATTATTATTATTATTATTATTATTATTATTATTATTATTATTACACTTCCGCCTGTACGCGCGATTGAAGACGTGCTCGTACCGCCGAGTTAAGGCAACGGCGAGGTGAAACCTGCGGAGCATACTGGCGCAACTGCCGTTCATTCTAACCGGGAGGCAAAAACTCTTACTTCCAGCAGATGCCTGTATCGATGGTCTGTTTGATGCCAGTATGTTGCTCTGTAATTTCGCATGGGTCTTCTCAAGTAAGAGGTGACGTCAGTCCGCAATTATAGTATTACTATGGGCTTCCGGAATATCCAACAGAGAACTGCAGAAAAGGTGCCGTGCCTATCAGTGCGAGCGTCTTATTTACTTCCTCTTTCTCCTTGTCTCTGCTTTGCTTTTCGCGGGATTTCCTAACCCTCAGCCACGCTGCATGTTTCCTGTACGTCTTTTCAACCACTGTGGTCGCCGAAAACGCCTTCGATTTCAGTACCCTCGAGTAGGCAGGCTTCAAGGAAGTACGACCTGCTGCCGAATCGTCCATGGATGATGGCCACAGATCCTTCAATCCGTGACATCACCCAAAGACGACGGGCCCCCTGTGTCCAGTGGGCGACAGTGCGAATTTCCACGGAGGCGCAACTGCGCACATGTGATCTCTAGCGCGTATAACAGAAATACTTCAGTCTAGATAAAACACAAGTAATGCTTCTCAAACAATGAGATATCCTTTTTAAAGCACGCATCAAAAAGGTCAATTAATCGATTAATCGATTAAAACATCACATCGAAATCAATTATTCGACTAAAGGCTGAATCGATGAGTGATTAACGATTAATCGATTAAAAATTTTAACTGACCATGCTTACGAGGAAGCAGAGTGTCCCGCAGGCGGTGTGGCCATCTACGTCAAGCAGAACACTGTAGTACAATAAGGCCGTTCACCACCACTACAGTCACTAGAGTCATGGCCGAGAGCATAGAGGGGGCAGCTTAGGAATGGCTAGGCAGGTGGTGTCTGTCGCCCAGATTGGCTCCAGGAGGAGGAGGAGAGAGTGGGAAAGGAAGAGACGCAATTTCTGTAGCCCTAGTTGGGAGCACGGCTCAGCGCCTCTAGGGGAATGGGGAGAGGACATTAAAGATGTGGGAAAGAGAGAAGAAGAGAGAGAGAAAAAAAGAGAGAAATGGCGTCCATGACCGAGGACGCGGCCGGCGGCTATTATAGCCGGTTGTCCAGTCCAGTGTCATCAAGCAAGCGAAGAACCACTTTGAAGACCTGGGTGTGGTGCCGTGCAGGGAAGAGGAGGTCCCTCTGTGTAGCCGCGGGTAGACCCTGGCAACGGAGTGTGGCGAGCAAGGTGGCTCGTTGTGGTTGAAGCGCGGGGCATACACACAACAGGTGCTCAATGGTTTCGTCCGCCCCGCACGCAGTGCACGCAGAGGACGAGGCTCTGCCAAGCCGATGACTCCGGGCCGCAGGCCAGGAGCAGCCGATGCGTAGACGCAGTAGCAGGGACCTCTCCCTCCTGGTGAGACCCCGGTCAGGCAGCCGGGTCGGTGGTTCCATCCTGGCCCCACGGTCGTCGGGGTGGCAGCGTAGCAGTAGCCGTCTCAATGTGAGCCTCGAAAAGTCGGAGCCGACCACGGCACGGCACACAGAGACGGTGGAGTGATGCGCTTCTTTCGCCAGTGCGTCTGCCTGCTGATTGCCCTGAATTGCTACATGAGATGGGACCCAGTGCAGATAAACATCGACGCCACTGGCAAGGAGGGCATGCAGCTTGATGACGAGCAGTTGCGTCCCGAAGCCTGCCCGTTCTGGTTTCGCCATGGCCAGCAACTCGGCTCTTGAGTCGCACACGAGAGCCACGGGGCACATTGGGGGGTCTGCCGCTAGGAGGTCAACTGCCAGGTGGAGACCGGCCGTCTCAGCGGCGGTAGAGCAGGCCGAAAAGGGGAGACGACAGGAGCCATCCTACCAAGTGCTGGCATTACGCAGGAAGCTGTGGCTGAGCCTGTGTCTGGGAGCCCCTCTCTCTCCTCTCCAACGCGCACCCCCTTTCTCTCCTCTAGGAATCCTCTACTGTACGGAGCGGCGCGCGCGTCGCCTCTCTTAAGCTCACCCCCTTTCTCTCCTGCAGGAATCCTCTACTCTTCTGAGCGGCGTCCGCGTTCCACATCCCCACAGCGGATGTGCGTCCTCTCCTCCTCTCTCTCCTCTACGCTCACCCCTCTCTCCCCTCTAGGAATCCTCTACGGAGCCATATAAGAACCCCTATCACTCCCCTTCCCCCGATCAAGCCGTTATAATGAATGGGGACCGGAAGCCACGTCTAGCTACCATTTACGAATAAATAAAATTTCTTGTATATATACACACAGTGTTTGTCACGTCTTTGATGATGTACTGGACGAAAATTCACGGAAGATTCACAGTTTACCGATGAACCTCCAGAGCTTCGCCCACTCATCATCATTCACTCCGTGGATATGCTGTGATTTTTTTTAAATAAATATATAATGTCGAATAATCCTGAGGCGAAATAAAGTCAGCAATTTAAAGCTCCCATTGCGCTACGTATATCAAACGATTGTTTACAGTACAGCCGCCGTCTTAATATCGAGCTTCATGGCATCGAAAAAGAAGCGAATGAAAACCTGCTTGATAAGATGAATGGTCTGGCTCGCACTCTTGAGCTTCCCGAATTATCAGATTTTGACCTTGACTCCCTTCATCGGTTGCCACCACGTGCTAATAGGAAGCCTGTGGTGATAGCTCGTTTTCCATCTGTCATGTTAAAGGAACGGTGGATGCAAAGTCGCTCATGTCTTCGAGAGAAAGAACCGAACTTGCGCATTTTCGACAATTTAACCCCCCACAAACAAGAGGCTAATATGGCTAGCTCAAACGAAGGGAAAGGAAATGAGGTACAACTACGTGTGGCAGAAGAACGGGCACGTTTTCGTTCGAAAGGCTGATGGCGACCGCGCCATTCAAATTCACCGAGAAAGTGATCTTGCGCTAATGGTTTAATGCTGCCACTACGCGTATTGTTTCTGATTGCTCTCTTTCTTTGCCATGGCAGTTCCATTCGACTATACTTCTTATCTCAATCCAGTTTCTTTTCGTGATTTTGCTTTGAAAGAATGTAAACGCTCGAGTTTCCTTTCATTCTACCATTTAAATGCGCGAAGCTTGCGCAATAAAGAGGACCACATAAATGAGTTCATTGTGTCATTGGGATTTGAGTTTGATATTTTGGATTTTACGGAAACGTGGTTCAACACTGTGTATGATGTCATTCAAATAGATGGTTACAACGCTGAGTATTTGAACAGATGTAGTAAAAAAAGGGGGCGGGGTTGCTCTGTACATAAAAAACGCTGTGCGACATGAAGTGATGGCTCAACACTGTGCAATGTCTTCGGACTACGAACTGCTTTTTATCAAATGTAAAAAGTTCATAACCGGTGTAGTGTATAGGCCTGCTTCTGGGTCACTTGTTGAATTTTTTCCGTCAGTTTGAAATATTGCTCGATTCTCTATCGTCCATTGACATACCTGTTGTTATATTAGGTGACTTCAACATTGACTAGCTAAAATCTGGCGATACACAAGTTAATGAATTTGTTGACCTTCTATCAATGTACGGTTTTTCAAACAATATTACTCTGCCTACCCGCATCAACGCCTCTAGTAAAACTGTGATTGATCTTTGTCTGACTAACCAAGAGAAAAATGCTGTAAAAGCAGGAGTGCTTGTTAGTGCAGTTAGTGACCATTTACCTTTGTTTTGCTTCATTTCCAAGTATTCATTATCGCATGTTGTAGCAGAGCACTCGACCAAAACAACGCGGATGATAACTAAGCGTGCTGTGGATAATTTTCGTGAGCACATCGCATCAGTAAATTGGAATAAAATTTTAAATGGTAAAAATTGCGATCCAAACCTATTATACAATACTTTCATTGAGAAAATTGTTGAACTTTATGAATATTCGTTTCCTTTGGTACAAATTAGAAAGTTTGAAGAAGCGAGGAAGCCCTGGATTACTTGTGAACTTGTAGAGACACCGAAGTGCTTAAACAGTATAAAAAAGTCAGAAATAAATTAAATGCTGACATAAAAAAATCACGAGTTGATTATTACGCCATCAAATTTACTGATATTCTTTATGATCCTAAGAAAACATGGTGTACCCTGAAGGACCTATTGCGGCCTACAAAGAGCGGCTTCCCCCCAGGAGCTAACGCTTGGCGATAAAGTCCTGAGTGGTAAGCCCCTCGCAGAAGTATTCAATCAGCACTTCTTATCTTTTGGAGCATTTGATTCGAAAGGTAACAATAACTTTGCAAAGTACATTAACACGAGTTTGCAGAATACCATGTACCCGAGTCCTGTTACACCCACAGAAATTGTGCGCATTATTAAAAACTTAAAAAACAACTCCGCTTGTGGTTATGATGGCATTCAAGTACAACCAATAAAAGCAGTTGCAGAGTTATTGTGTGATGTTATCTGTGACTTAACAAACCTTGTGTTTTCAACAGGCACATTTCCAGATAGCATGAAAATAGCCAGGGTCGTCATTCATAAAGGCGGTGCCACTGATTGCATTGGCAATTACAGGCCAATATCGATACTCCCGCTATTCTCTAAAATTATTGAAAAGACATTAAACTCTAGATTATCTGGACATCTACAGAAGCATAACCTCATATCAACACATCAGTATGGCTTTCAGAGTGGTAAGTCCACTGAATCCGCGCTACTTGAAATACGTGATAAAATTATTGCCAATATAGAAAATCAACACTACACGATAGGTATTTTCTTAGATTTTATTAAAGCATTCGATTCAATTAAGCACCACATACTTTTCTCTAAATTACCTTCTTATGGAATCAGAGGTATTGCTTTGGAATTACTGCGCAACTACTTATCACACCGCATCCAGTTTGTAGAAATGAACGATGTTAAATCAGACGTTGCACATATTAGGTATGGTGTCCCACAAGGTTCTATTTTAGGTCCCACCCTTTTTCTTCTTTACATTAATGATATCGTAGCAGTACCAGTAACGCCAGATATTGTATTGTGTACCGACGACACGAACGTTTTTTTCTCATCTGATAACATCTCTAGCCTTAATCCCTTAATTATTAATTGGCTAGAATCACTATCAATATGGTTATCCGCTAATCAACTCGGCCTGAACGTTAAGAAAACGAAGTATATGGCTTTTGCTCCAATTAACAAGCCAGTTGAGTTTATATCTCCCTTATTATTTATGTCACAATCACTTGAAAGAGTTTCCCAGTACAAGTTCTTGGGAGTAGTTTTTCATGAGAATTTGCGATGGACGCATGACGTTAACTTCATTAAACGGAATATACAGCACAAATAATCGGCATGTTGAATAAATATCGCACATTGTTACCATCAAAGCTTAAGCGTCAGCTGTATTTTTTCCACTGTTCACTCCAGACTGCACTATTGTCTACTTGTATGGGGTGCGACTTCTAATACGAATATGGAAACCTTATTAAGGATGCAGAAAAGGTGTATTCGTGTGGTCCATAATCTGTCGATGTGTGAACACACTTCTGAGTACTTTCAGCAGGATCGCATTTTGCACATTAGGAATATGTACAAACAAAAATTATGTGAAAAAGAATTTTTAGAATTCAAGAGTAACCGCGAGAACTTCTTTTCGACGTACGCCAATGCCACAACCAATTACACGTTAAGACCTGGGAACCTTGTTAAACCGAAAATACGAACCAACTACAGAAGCCAATTATTGCAATGGCAAATTCCTAATCTTCTCAATGATGAACAAGCGTTACTCAATATTATGGAACATTCTCTAATTATGTCATCACAAGATCAACGCTAAAGAGCTCGGGAGGAATCAAGCTGGACGGTTATCGCTGCCAGTAAATTACGTAAAGTTTTGGAAGCCCTCATGATTGCTGACACCACCACACGCCTTTATAATTTCGCGCGTTATTTTCTTTATCGCAATTAGAGATGGCGTGCGCAGGCTCGAGTTCAAATTTCAATTCACGGTGGTCCATTCATGTCCGTGCATGCATTGACCAAATGACGCGTGATCGGCTGCTTGCCGAAAAAACGGCTTTAAAAATGCGTCTTGTAGCGGTGTTTCAAGTTCCAGTTACATTCTTACTGAAGTCGACTTCTTATATCCGTATCGCTGACGTCTAAGAAGATATATTCATAAACAACACAAATTATAAAGAAGACGACGCTTGTAAGCGTGTTTGAAAGTCCGTCTTATAGCAGGGTTTCTTGTGATGATTATATCCGTCCTGAGGTTGACTTCTTTAATCTGGCGTGTAGACGGTTTAGACAATAAATCCCTTAATAAGATGGATTATATCTCTTTTGTGCTACCTGGGTAAGAGGTCATGTAAAATAATGCGTGGATTAGACCAGGTCCGCCACGCGCCGCAACGGCCCCAGCTGCCTATAAGAAAACCGTATGCTCTTTCAGTGAAGAGTTCATACATTTTAATTAATTATTCTGACAAATAATTGACCCTTACCGCAAGTAAATGATGCTACATGATCGTGCGTATCCCATATAACTCTTACTTGTATAAGAGCCATCGATTCTCAACAGTTTTATTTGTAGACTTTTTCTGTATACCGAAAGCCGGAAGTAAGTGCTAGACCGGAAGTTGTTGGAAATGAAACACCAGTGTCGCTTGTTGTTCGTGCCACTAAAGAATTGCACCACAGCCGGGCTAGAGGCGAGATGTGACTCGCATCGCGTCTCTGTAGCTCGGCTGTGGTTACAACCTGCGAAAACTGTGCGAGA
>JALIZH010011241.1:0-23409 GCA_030522465.1 Rhipicephalus appendiculatus
CACCGACTTCTGCCATCGCCTTGAGAGGCGATGGCAGAAGTCGGTGCATAATTTGAGTGAACACTCCCAGGCGAAAAAAAAATTGAGAGACACAGCTGTCATCGTTTTGCTTTCGTGAAGGAACCAAACTTTCCTAACATTTCGCGATCAACAAACATCTTGTCTGCGGTACTGACGAAATGCAAAAAAAAATCCCACGTATATATAGAATCTCTTTTGAATGATGTATATGTGATGGGCATGCGTATAGAGTTCTAATTGCAGGTTGCACACTTCCCTTAAAAAGTTGTTTTCGAGCGGCCTTGGAATAAAGTCATTCCTCCTCTCTCTAGTGCCGGTGATCGCCTCGAACGGGCCATGGCATGCGCATCTCGCGACAACCCAAACGCGTGTTTGGCATCAAAGTTTACAAGATTTGAAAATTTTTCTTTCTATACATTACTACATGTCGGCTTTCACGTTCACGCCAGAACATGCAGTTCCGAGTAGAAAAAAAAAGCAAAACGAAAGAGGAGTCTACACCGAGGATACATTAGCGTTGTATCATCACTCACAAGATGCTACGCACTGGCTTTAGTGAAATGCTTGACATACTCGTCGCGCGGGGTAAGGCTTGTGAAAAAAGGACAAAAAAAAAGAACACCTCCGGAAGGCATTCAGCCAATGTGTTTCTTCGGTCTTTTCCGCCGAGAAAATTGCGTCGCGCCTACGGCGCGAAAATATGTGCGCTGTCACTCAGTTTCTTTGAAGGTGTGGTCGGGAACCCGAGTCTCGAAGGGGATCTGTCGCGCGGAGGTAAACACCAGCGAGAAGCGCCGGCTTCAGCAGAGAGAGGCTGTTGCCCACTGGAACATTCAGGAGGTTTTGATAATGTTTACGTAGAATATGACAGATGTTGACAAATCAAACCGCACACATGACAGCCTGCGCAGTCGCCTAGGAAGTTCTTGCAACGACATGTGCGTTGCAGAATTTATTCCTCGCCCTCTGAAGCATCGCCGAGGTTTCGCGCCACTGCCCTGAACGCACTAAATTTTGCGTGTGAGCACTTGCTGCAAAAGAGAATTCCACCGAAATGTTTTGCGGCGGCCCGAGCGTGAGGCTTTGGAGTATGTTGTAGAGAAGAAATAAATTTTTGAGCCCATGGCGCTTATCCTGGCAAGAAAGATTTTTCATTTCATAATAAGAACTTTTCATTCTACAAACATTCCCGTTGGTCTAGAAACTATTTCGATGACACTTCAAAACGAAACGAGCGTTACCATCTTTCCGCTTCCGTCATTTGAATCAAGCAATAAGATATTTACTGAAAGAGCTTTTCTTTCAAAGTCGAGAAATACGCCAATTATGTCTTGAACTGTTTTGCACGCTGCGGTTATATTGAAAACTGATTGTAGTTTTCGAAGCTTTTCGAATAACTTTTCACACAGCGTCGCGGAAATGTTTAAGCAAGCTGGGAAATGGAAACGCCAACACAGGAACGCTCCCTGCTTAACGTATAGGCCTACGTTCTGTACAGTTGCTTCTTTCCATAGGGAAATTCGTAAGCGTGGATGTTCCACGCTCTTCCGGAAATTGGAAAATGAAAGCAGTCGACTATGCGGAAAAAATGGAAAGCGAGTGATCAGGGCTGGAGTAAATTGAAAGTGCAGTTGTATTAATCGTTTGATGATTCAATGTTCGCGAAATGTGAAAAACTCCCGTTAAGCTTACGGAACGGAGAAAAAAAGTATGTGTATACAACGCCACCTTTTTTCGTTTATCGCGAAAAATTTACAGTGTCTTTATAGACTACCCACGAACTTTTACATTAACAGAGAATTATTGTCATTGTAAGCTTCGAAAGCGACGTTAATCCTACATAAAAAAAGAACTCATGGTATGAATGTTACAAAATATTATACAAGCGTAAGATTCTATATCTTCAAGTTGATGCTCGAAGGAAATTTTAATTGGCAGCTGCATTTTTATTGCTCTTTCGCAACACCGTGAAGCACATCAAAAATACAAAGAAAAGTATCCTGCGAGTCTACATTCATACGTTAGGCATATTTTATAAAATTAAAAGTGTCCTCTACGATTAATCAGCAGATTGAAGGAAGGATGGCGTACTTTTCTAGCATTTGTGATAGTTTTTTTTTCTCTTGAACACAGTGCTAAGCTGTAGTGTTCAAATACGTTCATTATAGAGGACTTTTTTTACTCTTAGCTTTAGCCACGTCCACAAGTGTAAAAGTCAAAATAGAAGCACTACTTTTTTCTCAAGCTTCTCGGGTTCCTTGAAATTGCGCACATTCCAACGTTGCAGGTTAAAACAGAGAGACGCTTGGTAGCGCGCAAGTATTTCGAAGTAAGAAGAGGGCTCGTAAAGAGAACAAAGGACATTTGCATGTTATTAATATATGCCAAAACCAAGCGTGAAGCGAATTCTGGAAACTTTAGTTCCTTGTTTCACGTGTATGCACTCGTACCTTGGCGTGGAGTGAAGCGACGGCATGGCAGCTTCTCATTTTCTTCGAAAAGTGTGTTAAACGTGCTTCTTCGCAACGCTTCCAAAGGATGGTGTACTTTTATATTTGTGCTTTTAGAGTATGTTTTACTCGTTTTTTTTTTCTTTTTTTTGCAGCACTCGCTAATCGAGCTAGTCCATCCAAACACTCCGAGCCGTCCTAATTTTTTTCTTCGTATGTTAATGTGAAATACTTCTTAACTGAATACTATGCGGATCAATGAAGAAATTTTAATGGAAAAGTATTGAACGTTCCGTACGCAGATATATTTCATAGCTCATAGTATCTTAGCAGTCTGCGTGCAATGAAGGGCGGTAAATAGAGTTACGTAGAAATAGCACTTATAGACTATTTCCAATAATTATGTAAAACTTCTAACAACTCCTTCACTACCGCGCTTACAAATATACTATAAATAGAAATACTGCGCCCAAAATATCCTTAGTCATTTAAATCACCTCGTGCTGTCAATTGTCCACGAAACAATTTGGAACATATGTCTACACCGTAAGTAATATGAGACTTGAGTATCCATGCGCCAGCGAATTACGTTCTCCAAGTTTTTAGATGTTTACGTTAGTTCATGAGCGAGGATATGCACTTTTACATTGTCCACTGGATTCTTCCTTATGTATGTTCAGTGAAACAAACATTAATTGTTTTCTTTTTTTAGCTCACTCATTACCTGTCCTATAATTGCGTCTCGAAATGCTGAAGTATATGGAATTCGCAGCCGTTCTTTTTCTGCACGAAGCGCGAAATGCACGTAGCCCAGGGGACGATGCACAGCTGGGACCTATACTTCCGTCGCAATCTACGCGCGGCGGCACTTCTCCGATCGTATAAAACCGATTCAGTGCGACCCAGGAGTCGATGGCGTATTCGGTTGCCCCGCGAGGAAAAAATAGAGCGCTATGCATTAAAGCTTAAAGAATAGGGTCATAAAATGGCATTCCCTTCCTAACCGAGCCTGAAATCGATGCAATGTTCGTGAACAATGCGAGGTCGCGACGTATAAGACCAGGTGATATTGCCAGTGCCATTATAGATTGAAAAAGCTCATTCCTCAGTCGATGGTTGCTAACTGATCAGACTCGCTTTCCTTCCTTCTAGAAACTGCTATGCACACCATAACCTAAACAGAAAATTCAAATAAAAACTAATATAAAAAGCAGTTACGAGCTCTTGCGGTAGCCCATCAAAACTAACGTTTTGCAGTGTGTTGTTGTTGTTGTTGTTGCTGCTGCTGCTGTTGAATTAACTTTATTACGGTCCAGAATATACGCAGCGGAGACCCCACGCCACTCAGCTAGTCGCAAGTAAAGACCTCCAAGCTGAGCTATGACGCGTATGACGCATGTATACTAGAAGATAAACTGTTTGAAAGCTCACGTGCTGCGCCCAAAATCTGACACTGGCAGCACCGAATAAGCTCTTCCTTAATGCAAATAGAGGCAGAAGCATCAAGTGTAAATTACTGGAAATTTATAGATAATGTGGTACGGCTCTTATGAACTGCTTCGCATACTAATCGCGGGTAGTGAGAATCGCATACTAGGAGCAAAATAATAATAATAATAATAATAATAATAATAATAATAATAATAATAATAATAATAATAATAATAATAATAACCGCACCAGTGTATTGATGCGCTGCGATTGACCCTGGAAAATTGCGCCATAACTTCGGAAAAAAAATAAATATCCTGTCGCGCCATGCCTTTCTTCCAAGGTGGGCGCGCGAAAATCCGAGTTTCGAAGGACACGTTTGCGACCACGCAAACATGGTCGATGCATGGTGGTATTAGTCACAAGGGAATTCTTCCTTGCACCGAGGAGGGCTTACGGTGCTTCGCGCTTTCTTTTTCCTGTCACGCTGACAGAAAATGTGATACAGGGTGCGACCCACTCCACGTGCCAGACAGTAAGTACATAGGCCGAGAAAGCTCTTCAAAATGTCATACACCTTGGGGAATATATTGCTCGCAGGAGGCTGCCTCTTGGGGATTTTATGTCACCGTGACAAACACTGCAATATATTTTGCACAATCCTTACTTGGAAGCGCGTAATCCGATGACATACTGTGTGATTGCATACACGTGGAATGTGCGAAGGATGTACGAAAATGTGATGTAGGTGTGCACGCTGGACGCTCGTCTTCAGTAAGAGAAAACAATCTGTTTTACTTATAAGGAGAAATTCTCAACTACATCGTTGGAAAAACTTTTGAGGCCGAGCGAAAAAGTGCGTTTATTAAAACTGAAACGACACTGAATGCTTCTCATTCTGTTATCTAAGTGATACATGAAATTGATCGTGAGGAAGTTAATGTCTTTTGACATTTGTCATACTTCTACGAAAACGCAATTCAGCCATTAGTTTTCAAGCAATGTTGATAACTACCTTAGTTGCAAGTGCTACTGCTTCTTGATACATTGTTTACTTTGCACTGAAAACATTCTGAAGCAATGCAGCTGAGATATGAGCATGCGGTTCCTGCTGTATGCTTGTATTATATTGGTGTGGCTTACTGAGTTTCAGAACAGCATTTAATGCAAAGTTTTTGCAGACGTTTACGCAGTTTGTGTCATCTATGAACCTGCAGCCCCTAGCCCGACAACAAGTAATTCCGAATGGTCATATTTCAGCAAAATAATATTGATTTCGACAATCGTTTCCTTAATTGAAAAAAAAATCACCCCATATCCACGAAGTGAATGATGATGAGTGGGCGAACCTCGATCATTTTCATCCATGGCAGAAAGAAAATGTGTGGTCTGGAACGCGCTTATACTTCATGGTCATCAGCGTCATCGTCATCGTTATCACGTGTAGTGGGTACAATGCACTATACTGGAACGCGCTTATACTTCATGCGTTATCACGTGTAGTGGGTACATTCCACTATACTGGAACGCGCTTATACTTCATCGTTATCCCGTGTAGTGGGTACATTCCACTATACTGCGTCATCGTCATCTTTATCACGTGGAGTGGGTACATTCCACTATACGTGGCTATCTACCTACCTACCTACCTACTACTACTACTACAACAACTACAGAGGAGGGACAGACCCACACCCTTAGGAGCTTCGCCCCTAAAAAAACGCTTTACAAGTTGCTTCGGTTTTTCGTTGTTTCTATTGACAGTACGAGCAGCCGTATATCTTAGCAAAGGTATGACAATTATTTTTGCCTGTCCTTTTGTATTCTCGCGAAGGTACAGTCCTAAAGTGCAGATAGAAGCAGTTCTTTCTGAGCAAGCCACCCGTTCCTGTGATATTACTAACATTCATATCGTGCAGGCGTAAAGACGCAGGAGGTGGGAAGCATGGAACTTCGAAGTTTAAGAGCAGCGTATGAAGAGAACAGCAGGAATTTGCATATTATTAATCCGTTAGATCATTCACCGTGCCGAAAATTTTGGAGCCCCTTCTTCATCGTGTCATATATAGTGTTGTACCCCAAGCTTGACGGATGCAAAGCATGGCGGTCGTCTCACATTTCTTATGTGGTCTTCTAATTATTCTCCCTTTAAAATGGTACTTTAGTGTTATTGCCATTCATCAAAGTGGATTGTGTTTGTCTTTTATGGTTCATATGTAGTGGTGTTCATATTCAGCACTCAGAAGGACGAGGAAGAATAAATGGTTATTTTAAGCAACAGGAAGATCGTGCTACTTCTTCAACCAAAGATTGCGGCCTTCTGAGCGCAGAAAGCAATTGCATAATGTTAACTGGTCTTTCAAGATCTGCTAAAACCTTGCCTCCAGCGCAGCCATGATAGCTTGCGTTCACTCAAAGAAATAATCGAGTAAAAAGGGTGTCTTTTTGCTACACAACTATAATCGTCATCTACCCCGCGTACTTTTCCTGGCGTTATCACCGCCGTCCCGGCACTTCCCGGTCACGAACGTCGCGCCCGTTATCGGCGTGACATAGCATTCTTGATAGGATTGTGCCAAGAGCCGGGTTTTCAGGACAGGAAACGTGAGCAAGCCAGATGACGATTATTGTTGTGTAGCAGAAATACTCCCAAAATACTCGACTTTTTCTTAGAGTGTTCCAGCACAGGCATGATAGTTCTGCCCGCCTACTCGCGTTGATGGAATAGGCCACGGCTGCACTGAAACGCTAACGCAGCGTTCAAGGGCTCCGTAAATCGTTGCGCGGGATCCACATTGTCTAACTTGAAGAATATAAAATGACAAGGAAGAAATCCCTAGTAAAAGCTTCCCGAAACTTGGGAGCGAAATTCCCTAATGAAAATGGGTGAGAGCTTCGCTTTCCGACGGTTTTCACAGCGTGGAGATAACTTAAATATTTTTGTTTTCGATTTTGTCCTCAGAATGCAATATGATTTACAGTGCCTCCCCGTAGACCCGAAAGTGAACAGAAGAAAAAGAAACATGGTTGATCGCTTCATCTTAGGAATCGGTTTAACACGAAAGGGAACCGTGTCTTCACGACAGGCACCGAAGACCCCGAGTACATACAACGAGAGAATACTACCGCAACGGCGGAATGTTAACGGCGGCTGCGAGAAGACCCCGAAGCGATGGAAGGCCTACGCCAACGACAGGCGCACCCGTAGATCCATGAGAGGTCCGAACGCTTGGTTTCCGCGCCAGTTTCTGTCTCTGGAGTTTGGAAATCCGTGTCGTGTTTGTGACTGTGTGATCAACTTAGCATCACCTGGCCAAAACCCAGCAGCGTCATAAAAGTAACCTAGACACAACCTGCGTCACATAGCTAAGGGCAAGAAAACCTAAAATCAACCAGTTTTGTCTTCAGCATTGCCGAGTTCCGCTGTTTTAGGCTTTGCACGGCTTAGCACAAGCATAGCATGACATTTCAAGAACTTTATTGTGGTCCAGAGAAACTACAGCCCAGGATGCGCAGTCCACGGAGTCATTTTGAGTCCGGAGCGCGTAAGTGTGTCTAGCTTAGCCTTTTTTCTTTTCCCCCAGTTCAGGCATGTTGCCACGTACGTAACACAACTGAGGAAGAAGGCCTGATATGTTCTGATCAGATTGTCCTCCTTGAGACCGGCATTTCAATTTGAGAGCCTGCTGAAGAGCCTCAAAGTATTGTTGGCCTCACGTGTCTGACGGTTAAACCAGGCCCCGGAAACTGAGCGCTAGTTTTGGTTTCAAGGAATATGCACGCTCGTAGCGGTTGCCGGGCATCCTAAGATCTGGTTGAACGAAGTGAGGTTCGTGTGGATGTTTGCATTTATTTGCTTTGGCGAGTTTTTACAAATAAGAAAATTTGATTTCACTGTAAAGAACTCTTCTTTTGTTTATTTGCCTTGTTTTGTTTCTTATTTTGAGAATTTTAAATCCGGCGAAGCGCGGGAAGTGGTTGACTTGAATTCCTAGCGCTTGCCTCCGCTCCTCCTTGCCACTCGCTCAGCAATATCACAAGTTGGATCGCGCTCAGTTATCTTGCTCGGTTGGCGTGCCAAGTACGGGAACGATAAGACAGAAAGGCGCTCTTCTGTCTCTTTCTTTCCTCCGCCCCATTTTCATGTTTCCAGCTTTGCGCCACGTACAAAATGTTCAGCAAAAGATAAGACAGAAAGTTGGGGCGTGCAGAGAACGGAAGCCGCAGTGAGCTACGCCGAGCAAGTCAACCATGCATTAGACGCAGATGGCTAAATCGGGCATCACGTTTTTCGCGGCTCTGCGGTGTGCTAACCCGGGGATTTCCAGTTCCGTGAAGGTTTTTCAGGTTTCCTAGAGGCAACGGGTGAGCACAAGTATTTGGGCCCATTATTTCAGCACGTATTAATTTTGCATGAATACATGAGTAAACCCTGTATTCTGCAAGCCTGACTGTACTAACATAAGCGCAGTGTCGCTAGACTAATTGGTCAAGACGACAGCCTACCTGCTGTCGGCAAAATACGCTTAATGAAAGGCTTGAATGCGTGTTGGCTCGGCTACATAGTTTTTTCATCTTTTACTTTTGGCATGTAGCTCAATTGATGTGAAGGAATTTTAGGCTCCTTCCTGTTCATTAAATTCATGTCGCCAGTTTGAAACTTTGTGGTTCTGTACTTCTAATACTGTCACTGAAGTACATGTGATGGACTGAATGCTTTAGAAATCGTTACAGGAAATATCGCTGGAGCCAACGTTTTCACATGTGAACTTTTCTTCGTCAAGGCAACGTTGCTGCCCTGACGAAGACAAGTCAACTTGCCGAAACATTATTTTCAGCGACGCTCTCTTTTGAAGAACTTTTCATCGCTTCAAGCATCTCTGTTCCTCTGAAACTGTGTCTTCGGTCTGAACTTGGTAGTCAAATTCTGTAAGAGAAATATGTGCGCCGTCATACTAACGTGATTGAGTCCAATACGACGTGTCCTGCTCGGGATTGTTGATAATTTTCGCATTGGTTCGGATATTCTTTGCCCACTGTCTGCTCATTGTGTTCATATTTCAGCTGTGAATTAGAGCTGCTTTTATATATTGACACTTTCACACTACGCGTATGTCTCCGTTTTTTTTTTAATATGGAACGTGCAATAAAAAAATTGATTTTATTTCTCTCGATCGAGTTTTGCCTTACTGAGCAATCGGTCCGCTTATGTTTCGCCGCTTCAGAACACACGAACAAAATTTTAAAAAAAATTGTCAACGAAATTTTACGAATGGCCGCGTCGCCCAAGCGGCCAGCGGACCTGAAAGAGGGCACGAACACATCCCGCTTGCATGCGAAGTGGGAAAGGAGAGCTTCCACGGCAACCATCCTCCTCTCGCTTTTGCGCCCTTTCCCTCTATTTGGTGACCTCAGTGTGACGTCATGAAAGAAATGTTCTGTTTGGGATTTATTTCTAGTTGGATGCCCGGCAGCCGCCAGTAGTAAAAGCGGCGCTGCCGCTGCGTATCAGCATGCGAGAGCGCGTCCTATGTAAGGTATAGGGAGTTTCCGCCCCTGGTTAAAACGCCGCAGCATTACGAGCTTTTCCGTCAATGAGAACACCAGAACTTTAAATGTGTATACTCTCGATATGACCTGTCCTGTGTTGGCTGTGATTTTAATTGGAAGCATCGCCAATTTTTTTTTATAAAGCCATGCTTTATATCTTTATGTAACACTTCCGGATAAGTACAAAAGTATTGTTTATTAACAATAGATAAATTCTGATGGCTGATTTAGCAAACGCTAACGTGTTTATAGTGGTTCCACGCTGTTTTTCTGCTGGCCATTGGACAGATTTATTTAATGAATATCAACCATCTATACAGATCATCTCTTAACATGATTCTGAGAAACAGTTGCGCAGTATATGTAATTATGCCCAAAAGCTCAGAACTTTGTGTACTAATGCTCGAAGAACAATTTTAGTCATCGTTTCAAAACGTGCCAATGCATGAAATTCCAGTTAAAGTACTTAATAGTGCCTCTACATAACCAAGTATTTCACACTGTGTGTCAGATAGCCACTTCTGGCTGCATTCTTTCTCAACCGTAAGAAGAGAAAAACTACCTTACGCCAGACTGCTCCTTCTCAATCGAGAACGTAAACTTCTTTCTTGCCTACCTTTTTCTCATATTCCATCAGGAGATCCTTCAAATTAACCGAGTTCTTCTGTATCATTGCCGTCAGCCACACTTGCATCACCAATTCCATATAAGAACTCTCGAAGGTTCATCGATCCCTTCTTTCGCTTGGCAATCCGCGTCGCATACGTTTTTTGGTCTTTCTTCGAATCATGACATCGTACTTACGGTCGAGGAATTCCAAGCTCCCGGTTCCTCTGGGGAAACAGCCTGCCTTGACTGTGCGGCACATAAAAAAAAAGAATGAGTGGAGATGGTGTGACGCGAAGAATGAACTGACCGTCTTCCTAAATGGGACTGTCAGAGACAATGAATTCCAGGTCAACGTCCGCTACAGCAAAATCTGGTGCTGTCCACGCCATATCTTGGTTAACACTAGAAGGAAACAGGCCGATGAAAGGTTTTCTATGTTTACAAGACCAACATGTTGTGCGCTTCATGTCGGTACAATTGGCATTAGCATTTCGAAACGATATTTGTACCTATTTTATTAGCATCTCTTGCAGTAATAAATTATTCGGTGTGCGAAGTAAATGCAGCGATTTCATCCTCAAAAGATGGCACACGTCGTCAGCAGTACTTTCTATGCGTGTTTTTGAAATAGTGGTACAGAAATTCGTAAATTAACACGAAATATGCCCTTTATAAGCTAAAACTTCTACAACAGCCACAATAGGCACCTTTCAGTGTTTTACACAAACTCAGCGGTAAGCTACATTTCTAATGAAAACAACCAAACGCGCCTACACTCACTTTATTATTATTATTATTATTATTATTATTATTATTATTATTATTATTATTCGAAACGATCTTTGCACCTATTTTATTAGCATCTCTTGCAGTAATAAATTATCCGGTGTGCGCAGTAAATGCAGCGATTTCATCTTCAAAAGATGGCACGCGTCGTCAGCAGTACTTTCTATGCGTGTTTTTGAAATAGTGGTACAGAAATTCGTAAATTCACACGAAATATGCCCTTTATAAGCTAAAACTTCTACAACAGCCACAATAGGCACCTTTCAGTGCTTTACACAGTCAGCGGTAAGCTACATTTCTAATGAAAACAACCAAACGCGCCTACAATCACTTTATTATTATTATTATTATTATTATTATTATTATTATTATTATTATTATTATTATTCGAAACAATATTTGTACCTATTTTATTAGCATCTCTTGTACGCAGTAAATGCAGCGATTTCATCTTCAAAAGATGGCACACATCGTCAGCAGTACTTTCTATGCGTGTTTTTGAAATAGTGGCACAGAAATTCGTAAATTCACACGAAATATGCCCTTTATAAGGTAAAACTTCTACAACAGCCACAATAGGCACCTTTCAGTGCTTTACACAAAGTCAGCGGTAAGCTACATTTCTAATGAAAACAACCAAACGCGCCTACAATCACTTTATTATTATTATTATTATTATTATTATTATTATTATTATTATTACTATTATTATTATTATTATTATTATTATTATTATTTCACATCTATGAGCAAGCGCACATGGACACCCAGTAGGAGGCAGAGGCGGTCAATTGTCACCTGAGGGGCACAACGCCTGCTCACTCTTTCGGAAGGAAAGAATAACTGTAGGGATTGGCAATGTGAAACCAGTATATATATATATATATATATATATATATATATATATATATATATATATATATATATATATATATATATATATATATATATATATATATATATATATATATATGTAGTGTTGTAGTGTGGTAACTGAGTATACTTATACTTCGACTTCGGAAAAGAAGTAAGTTAATGACAAGGACCGGCACAAAATTTCGTCGAGACACTGAAAGGAAACAATTCTTTCGCGACACGCTGGAGTCCACGTGGCTTTAGGAGCGGATGAACCTTGTCAAATTTGCATGAGATTTCCTGGGAGTCACACTCGTAGCCGACAGTTACAGTTGGGAAATCCGTCTCTTCATTTCCATAAGTACCCCTTGCGGCGGTATCCAATGGTAAATGGAGGAGACCCCATGTAATGTAGCCTGGCCGGCAGATTCTACGATACTGCAACAGTCTTCAAAGGTGAGCACGGGAGTATGTAAGGATTACGACCTTTCATACTACTAATACTTCTGCCCGGTTAATCGGCGAGACGCTTGAACAGCTGCCACGAGGCCGAAGGAATCCACGGCACTGCGAATCAGTGTATCTCGTGCATGGGTTCATACGCATTACGTTCGAGAAATGTTGGTGGGTACAATAGGTATCACGCAGTCTTGTCACAATATGAACGACTGGTCGAAATTAACTTAGCAGTAAGAAGAGAGAGCAGATGTGCCATGGCTTTACGCATAAGGCTTGCAAGGCCTCGTGTTGAATAATTAAGCTATGAGCTTCAGTGCATTCAATTTTTCTCACGCAATATCGAGCTACGATTTCTCAATTTACATAGTAGTAATGCTGCGGAAAACAGCACTCAGCAGCCAGAAAAATTGCGGAGAAATTTCATATGTGGTTTCGCATAAGTTAATCAGTTGAAACAGCTCTGTGCTACGCGGAAACCCTGTGTGTCAAGCCCCAACAAACTTATATGTAGGCACTCTACGGTGAGTTTGTTTCAACGTGCAGCCAGGCACTCAATCTATTTGGCCTGGTGCATTTGCTTGTTGTTTTAGATGTGAAGCATCTTATGGCGAAGCTTAATCCGGTGGTGGTAGTGGTGGTGTGCCGCGCCCTCCCTTACTACGCATGCACAAACCCTTTAAAAATGAATAAAAAACCTCCTTTCCCCTCTCTCCTCTAGGCATCCCTCCCCGCGGCAACCACACCCTCACTGCGCATTCGCCTCCCCTCCTACGCTCCCCCCTCTCTCCTCTAGGCATCTCTGCCCGCGGCGTCCACACTCCCACTGCGCATGTGCGTCCCCCCTCTCTCCTCTCCTACGCCCCCCTCTAGGCATCCCTGCCCGTGGCGTCCACACTCCCACTGCGCATGCGCGTTCCCCCCTCTCTCTGCTCTCCTACGCTCCCCCCTCTCGCCTCGCGACGCCGACGCAGGCAGCGTCGGCTAGCGAGTTCCTTGGTTGAAAAAACCCACTGCTCGCGCTGCACAACCCTTCACTGGCCACTCCGTATATATGGCAATGGATTTTGACCTGGAAGGTGGTGCCGGTGGGGAGATTTCTCTTGTGCGTTGTTGAACAATAAAAATTCGCAGCCTGCGCGTTAACTAAAAAAGCGGACTGCGGGTCTCTGTGTCCAGTCGGAGTCTTCTGTCTCTCATTGCCCATTAGCAGCGATTGGCATGTTCCAGTAGAAAACACCGCTCCATCACTGCGTGCTTTGCGCCTCCCCAGTTTTCTCTCCTACGCAACGCTGCGATGAGCGCCAGCGTCAACGCCGCCGCCAGTGTAAGCGCTAGCGCCCGCTGCTTCACATCTACACATGGTTCCCTTTAGCGGGAGATGGTGTATTTTTTTTAAGCATTCCCTCAGGAATATTATTCAGCGGTGAACATTATTCAAGCCTAAAATTTAGTGATGCAACGGCACGTTTGTGTAGCGATCAAGGTCGGGTAGTCGGCCAGGCCTGAGGCCTATTGCATGGAACTGCACTGTTTCACCTCTGCTTGGAATTACGAAGTTCAACGGCAGGAGTTGTTTTTATCGTAATATCCATATGGCAAAATCAATTGAACAATAAATTCACGGCAACTATATATTTACAGGGCCACTTGGGCCATGTAAGGTGTCATAAATAAATAAATAAATAAATAAATAAATAAATAAATAAATAAATCCATAATGGCGATGCGAAAACGGCCGCACTAAATTTTTGACAAAAAAAAAAAAAGCTTTATCGGGGATCATAACTCACGGAAGCAGATGAAGTCAAACATAAAAAATATATAACCAAATAGATGATTTCGAGTATTTTTCCGCTAAGGAAGCAGAACTCCGAACAGCCATCATTATGTCATTATGTTCACCAGCTTATTTTTTGTTTCCAACGAACGATTGAACAGTTTAATAGGCGTGAAATGATTCTTTGCACGAAGTTGTTCTTTCAGTTTTATTGAACCGTTAGCGGTGCAAAGTAAGCAGTTTCTTGAAGTAGAACCAGATACATAAAAAAAAAATCAATTGTTGTCTTTCATACACATCAATATATGGCAAGAACGGACAAAAAAGAAAGGGAAAAAATCGATGCAGCTGCTCTCCTACGGCTGTTTTTCAACTTGAACCTCGGCATAGTGTGTTATCGTCGGAACTTGTGGAGTTATTACCAATTCGCAGCTAGATATAGCCCAACATATCGGCACAAGAAAACCGACAAGGCACATAATTACTCCTGTCCTTGCTTGTCACTATCTCTCGTTATTATTTTTTTTGAGGTCGATGAAGAATAGATAAATTAAAATATCTGTACCCACGCTGCAAAAGAAGAAAAAATTGCGTGCGTGCAATCGTGAATACGTGCGCACTACGAAGTAAGTTATCTAAAGGAAGTGTAGCGTTAAATATAACGCATACTTGTCATGCGACTTAAGGTATTTTTGGATGACTATTTTTATGGTGATACATAGGGCTTTACGTTGTTGCTCATCACGGAATTAGCCTCAACCATAAATAGTAAGGAACAAAGATAACAAAGAAAAAAAATCACGCCACATCCACGAAGTGAATGATGATGAGTGGGCGAAGCTCGATCGTTTTCATCCATGGCAGAAAGAGAATGTGTAGTCTGGAACGCGCTTATACTTCATGGTCATCAGCGTCATCGTCATCGTTATCACGTGTAGTGGGTACATTCCACTATACCGCGTCATCGTCATTTTTATCACGTGGAGTCGGTACATTCCACTATACGTGGCTATCTACCTACCTACCTACTACTACTACTACAACTACAGAGGAGGGACAGACCTACACCCTTAGGAGCTTCGCCCCTAAAATTACACCAGCTCCGTTTCGCGGGCACTTAAGAAACAGCGAAGCTAGCGGCCTTCCCTTCGTCAGGCTACCGCATTTCTATGTTTTGCATGTCTTTGAAATTTGTTCTATCACTGTTCTTTAAGAAACACTCTTCGTTAAGCTTCGACTGGGTAGTATAGCTTCATTGCATCTTCAGCATATCATTCTTATACACAGGTTTACAAAGAAGCTTCAACTGTTGCCTTCTTCATTTTAAGCGGGCCAGTGGTCAGTAGTGGTATTTAGCCAATTTCTGTGGCACATACCCGTTTATGATCAGTGTTTCCACGGCCCCGGACATGAAAGCCTCGACAAAGAAGATCGTCACAGTTGAAAAAGAAGGTTCAGAGATTCGTGTGGCCCCAGAGGATTCATTTCATAATTTATACGTCGTTTTCATGCGCAACTGCGCTACGTGATGATTTGTTCCTCGCATTCTTACTAAATTTGCTTTCTTTTTTGTGAACGCACCTAGTTGCATATGCCACGAGTTGCTCGTCTAGGTCACATGAAAGGTGCAGCGCAATCGCTTGAAACTGCACAGATTTCTATTTTGATTTGTAGAGACCACTTAAAGAAACATCCCTATCACAACACTTGCTTCATTATTCACTCAGCTTCTCCCGACGCAATAACAGTGGCAACAGTGCGTATGCATGGACACTTTTAAAAATCCTTAATGTCCTCCCACACACTACGGCTTTAATTGGCTCATTACTAAAGCAAAAAAAAAATATCAAGGACGGCTTCATCTGCATCGGTTGTTTGTATTCATCGGTTTCCCACATGTGTTGTATGAGAGAAGCAACATAAGGCAGAGGATGTGTCGGGCGAAAGCTATATATTCTGCACACAGTCTTTCGTAGTATTAATCACCGGCTGTCGCGTAGAGAGAAACATCTCTATGGGAAAATGAAGCACCGTGTTTCCGTACTTGTCAGGGGGCTATCATTTTTCTCAGCTCTATCCACGGAGCACTGCAGAAAGTGACACGCTGAAAGTAACAACGCTGTTGGCTCTGCTTTCCACACGCTGTATACTGAGACCATTCTTCACTGAGGCCACAGCGACGACACAATCTGCTGTGTCGATAGCAGCGAATAATGGCAAGCGATTTTGTGACATAAAAATTATTCTCAGCAGCCACCCGACACAGTTGCTTAGTGAAAATACAGCGCTGCTGAGCTGAGTATTGCAGGTTTATCATTTCGCACGTCAAAATGGTTGCGGCTGCGTATCATATTGAAGTGTTGTCCACCATAAACCACAAAATTAAACTTTCCTTTGCAAATCATTGCGTAATATACTTGCTTTGTGCGATGCAAACTTCTAAGACAATTAATTTTCATTTGAAGGAACAAACTCAGATTATTAGCTCAAGATTGTTAAAACCCAAAGATACACAACAGTACTAGTCTACCCGTAGGATTTTTGCTTTGTGCGATTGTATGGCGCGCAGAAACAACGAGTTGGCGCAAACAACTGAAAAGAAGCGCAAGCGGTTTAAATGCGGACGTTCCGAGCATCGTTTTTTTTTTTTTTAATATTGATTAGGTCCGCCCAGCAACGAGAAAAAAAAGAACGAAAAACATCGCAAGTGTACTGTAGCAGTTAACTAAGAAGTGCTTCGTTTTTTGTTGCGTCAGCTACACTGGCCGAGGTTGAGCAGTTTCGCGTGGCTTGGCGAGAGCCGTGCTGCGCATGCCTGAGGAGCAGTGACGTCACAAGGCGCACAGCTGGCGCACCGGAGAAGGCCAGGAAACTCCTGGAGTGACGTGTCACTAATGGGCTGGCGCTTGACTCGCGTGAGCTCGCTCGCTAGTCCGTCCGTCCGTCCGCCCGCGCATCTGTCCGTCCGTCCTTCTGTCTGTCTGTCTGTCTGTCTGTCTGTCTGTCTGTCTGTCTGTCTGTGTGTCTGTCTGTCTGTCTGTCTGTCTGTGTGTCTGTCTGTCTGTCTGTCTGTCTGTCTGTCTGTCTAATAGAGGTTCAATAATTTATTGAACCTCTACAAAAGTCTTGCTGCATTATCTTTCACCAAGTAGACACTGCTCTTATTATTATTATTTTTTTGTGAAGTGCTTGTCAATGTGCACGTTTACTGCGACACTTAAGAAGTGTGCTGCAGTAGTGGAAGCCGTGGTCATGGATGGCGTTTGCTCAGTCAACGAGCAAACTCTAGCAGGATTTATAGAAGGATGACATCTCACACTCGTCCTCTTTTTTTTCTTCTCTAACGAAGGGGAGTATGAGGCACTGCCATTCGCAGAAAAACAACACAACCCTCGCACATGCACGCGGATAAAGCAATTATGAGAATGCGCTTCATTGGATAACCGAACACGACTACTGTGAGCAATTGTGCCTAATTTGGTTAGTCTGGGCGTCAGAAAACAGTACTTAAGCCATAACTGCCCTAACTGCATCTACAAACACCCCAGCACATATAATCATGCGTGACGCTGCGTACCCTGCTATCTTATGTTCTTCTGTTGCTAAGATTTTGTGTGTTGGGCTAATTGCATTGTGGTGGGAGGGCTCGATAATTAGGTCAACATGAAACATAATTTGCGTTGCTTTCTTATGTGCTAGCGTTGCATCCTTAGGGGCTCATCTTCCATGCAAAGGTTGGTCGCAAAGAACTGAAAATATTTCCTAAGTTAAAAAATGCATTTTTTTTATTCGGAATAGACCTCTCAGTTTATTAAACAAGGTCATCGCAAGGCAATCTTTCAAGTTCGCCGATTTGTCACACGTATCTACGACAGTAATCTTCGCGTCCTTTAACGAATCGTAGCACTCGCGTTCTTTCAACATCTGCCATCAAATAATTTTGTGACGGGTGTCAATTCGCGCAAGCCGTATGGAGTATGGACTGCTTTTCTTCTAAGTCAATCCAGTAGTAATTTAGCTATTGCGTTAGTACATTACAATAAGTTTCGTACGTTTCTCGTGTCATCAACTATCGATAATCCACCACCTAACCCTCGGTGCTGTGGTTCTGGCGCTTCGTTTTGTGGAGCATGCCAGAAGGGCTTTGTCCGCAAATTTTTCTGCGCGTTCTTGAAACGCGTGAACATTACATTACACAAACAGCTACGCGATACCACACCGTATAGATCAGGCAGTTACTGCTGAAGCATGTGACATCTAAATAGATGTCTGACGCTGATGTTGCTCGTTGCCCGTATGCAGCGTATTATGCAGCTTATAGCCAGCGTTTTTATGAACATACTGGCCATCGACAGGGCGATGTTCACATCGTCCTGTCGATGTGAACATCGCCCACATTAAAACCTTGTATGAGGCGTATAGCGCGCCTCGCAACCGTGTCGAAGAAGCCCAAGGCGTTACAATGTCGAAAGCGCGGTGAGGTTTGAGAAAAGAAGAATGAAGAAGTTAGATTCGCTCCTAAACTCATAACTTCGCAATGATTGCGACTGGTGCAGTCGTTTTCTGATCGCAGAGTCATATATGCATGGAATACTCAGAAGAAATTTGCGTTTTGGGATAGTCAAGGTTTGCAATATTCCCGCAAAACCTTCACGGTAATCACATAAAGCAGGAAGCTTTTTTGCCAGGCAAGTGCTATTTCCCTACGAAAATACTTCCTGAGTGCTGGAATAGTTTTCAGGTACAAGCGCTTCGCTGAATGTTAGATTATATTTTTTGAATTCTGCTGAACAGTGATATCGTTGTAGCGTTATAAAGTAGAATGTTGTTGGGGACGTCAAAAGGTCTTCAAGAATTGCCTGAAATATTGATCTTTGCACAGTGGGAATGGAATATATTTCACCTTCTGTCTCAGAACCCAAGGTAACTGTACATAATAAACTAAATGTAAGCGAAGCTGCAATGAAATTTTTGTGCGTTTATATTAACTGAATGGCATTTATGAGAGTTTTCGAACAAGAACCTCCTGAAACATTATTGTATTGTATAGGGTCACACGTTCAATTGGACTGCTCGAGATATATTTCTGGGCAGTGTAGCAATTTGTGCTAGATGTCACAGCTCCGTCTCGAAACAGTGCGCGCACACAAAGACGCAAAGAACTGACGGAGCAGTACTCGACATTTCTAAAGCAAACGACTTGGTCCTATTAAGGTATGCGTCTTGTTTTCCGTCCTCTATATCCGTTTATCCTCACACTGAGGACGATTGATGTCGTTATAGGGCGACACACAACGCCCTTGTTTCGGTTGCAGCTTGTCATCCCCAGTTTTTGATATCGGCACAGCGCGAAGCTTGCACTAAAGCACCTCCTCAAAGACATGTAATGTAATTGAAACTCTGGCCGTTGCAATTACTTACATTAGGAAGTTGAACGCGATAACCATTGATCCATTGCGCAACATTCATTTGCAGCCTTTAGTGCAAATGTTTTCGGTGCTCACATACTCCCATTGAAGATGTGTCATGCACGTACTTGCAGTGACACAAGCAGCATAGGCGTGTGCACTGGGGGACGGGGGGGGGCAGCAGCGTGGGCGGTCATTCCTCTTGTCACCTAAGATGAGGGGGGGGAGGGCTGGGATGGGGGCAAAATCAGCCTCATACACCTCATACATGGACTTATTTAGGAGGGGGGGGCGCTGCGACAAACTTTGCCGCCCCGCCCCTTGATGGGGAATCCTGCGTGCGCTACATCGTAAGGATTACATTTTGTGAGACGCATGAAACTGCTGGTGAAATGGCCATGTATTATTCGCTTGCCATTGTCTACTGATATTGTCAAAAACCACACGCGCGAACAGCATCGACGCAACAACGAAAGCGTATGTGCCAATAGGTGCCTTAGATACGACAATTGCAAATAATGAACAAAGGAGGCCAGAGAACTCAGCTAACCAATGACACATGCATAAACATATCGTAAACAGCACAAGCAAGCGTACACTAAGATGAGGACAATAAGCCCCGAATAGTGCACGCACGCGAACCGAAGGATGCGCAAATAATTCCATAGTCAAAATGTACGCTCTATAATATGCCAAATGAATCTATTAGCACAGCATCTGAAAAACACGCCACAACGTCAATACGCACACTCACTGAATCGCAAATTCCTGGCGGCATATTTAAAGATCAATTTGCACCACTGATTTGGAAATAACGGTATTCTGCCAAATCGCTGAATCTAGTAATCATAGAGCGAACGTTTTGACAACCGCACGCCTTAATTCTGGTAATATCACCGTACATGACAATACGGCCTTTTGCTGGGCCATCCAGTGAAGCATTTTTAGCCTAATACCAATATGTATTCTAATTATATTAAGGCAACATCAAATATATGGACACTGAGGGCACATTTTTGACGTCGCCGTCGCCATGACGTTCCATATCAAGTGTACCTAGATAACATCGGCTTGTGTGTCGTATGTTCTATAATCTAGTAAAAGCAGGCGAGTGCAGTTGACGATCGCTCCACAAGCACAGTAGAAAACGCGCCTGCCATCTTCGTGCTGTTGTAACATGCAAGCCCCTTGCTTCATCTATCAAGTTTAGGAAAATAATCGATGTGCTCTGAATTATTAAGGTGAATAGACACTATAACATAATTTCACAGGTGTATCACTCGAATATGTGTATCGCTTACGCAACATCTCTATAGACGTCCCGCGTGTTTCGCGGAAGGTTTTTTTATGGACTGGTGCTTTATTGGACGAAGACAACACAGCGCCATCAAGATAAGAAAATATATTTTATTGCGACAGCAATTATATGGACAGTCTCGACGAGTTTTTGCGCTTGCCGTCGCCGTTGCCGTTTTCGTCATGCTGCGTATAAAGTCCAAATTGATAAGATCCCCCCCCGCGCATCGTACGTTCTACCCGCGGGTAATAGCGCGTGAGCGGGGCGACGAACGCGGCTGAAGGGGACATCAAACGAGCCCGCCCATCTCCGTCGCTCTGAGGCGTATGCGATAAGATCGCCCCGCCTGTTGACGAGCCGGGGAATGCTCAAGAAGAGAGGAAACGCCCCGCGCGTGTTTAACAAGCGCGGAAAGACACAAGGGGGGGGGGAGGGTCCCATCACGCAGCCACTGCGACTTTTGGTTTTACGATCGCGGTCGTCGCTGGCGCACGCATTATCGCGCAATCTCAGCAGTCGACAGCCGGCGGCTGGCTCCTACGTGCTCCGCTCTCAACGCGAGGAGATTGTGCGAACGATCTCCCCGGAGGGGGCCGTATGCTCTTAAACCAGCATTTTGTAGAGTTGCGTGAGATCGGATCCAAAAGAGTTAGCTGCCAGCCTCACCTCGAACAACATTGGAATTTGTTGCTATCGCGTTCATTGCTTCACCCTTGCGGTAAAACTGTGACATTTTCTTAAAAAGACGTTTCGGTTTCCACACGGAAGCCTCGTTCACAATAGGAGCATTAGCCAGCAATTTCGCTTATTTAAAATGTCGTCTAATCACATGTTTGAGGCAAAGTGCATACGCTGGCATTAGAGAACTGGATTATTGTCGGAGCATACCAAATGAGTTCCTTTATTGCCACAGCCTTTGGAAGTACTAACGGTAGGGCGACAGATACAAGCGGCCCTACTGCAAGCTTTATGAGCACAGCCCCTCTGAGGGGAATGTACATTATATGGGCTCCTTAGTTCAAATGCATATTATGAATATTTTCAGTGACAAGAAGGAAAGGGCAGAAGGGGCGAGGGAATGTGCCAAGGACCCTGCGCTTCAGAAAGCAGCATGGAGATTCCTGCACTGTTGTGGTTTTCACGACTCCATCGAGCGTAAGATTGAGGCGTTGCCACGTGGAGCAAGCGCTAGCTTCGATCTGCTTACAATCATTGGTGTCCGCCGCATTCACACTATGTGAACTGCCGGCTATCCCCTGGCGACAACGTTCTGTTTCTTTAGAGACATTTTTTTCGCGTAATATCAGCAGGCAAGCTGGAGGGTCGTCTTTTTTTTCTTATTTTGTTCTCTATCGTACGCCTTCCGGCATACAACTACAAGCGCCTTTTCGAAAATTGCGCACGCTATTCAGTTACATATCATTATAAATACGACTAAAAGTAAAGAAAGGAAGCAACATCCGAATAGATATGAATAATTTTGTGAGGGATGCCAGTAAATTTAAACAGTCGCCGACTGATTTAGTACTTTAAATATGCTCTCCACGGTCAGCAAAATGTCAAACGTTGCCTATATAGTGCAGCCTTAATGGTAGTCGGAAATTTACTGTATTGAAGCACATCCGAAAGCTGCTCGTGATTTCATTCGAGGTTCTGGTTATACAATGCGAATGTTCCCCCAATATTAAGGCATATAGAATCCACTTACGTTCACACGCATTCTTAAGCTGTAGCACAAGGGTATGTCAAAGTGTTGTCCCTGGTGGAGACTCTCGTTGCGGCCCTGGCCGCAACGAGAGACTCCACCAGGGACATCACTGACATACCCCGTGTTACCCTGGTTGCGGTCTAGTCGTTGATTAATTGTTCAGTATCAAACATTATTTCCTGTTACATGCTACCAGTAAGAGTGAAGAACAAAATGCTGCACGTTTGTACCAACTGATACTCACTGCAACTAATCATTATGCTTGATAAAAGGGATACCCTATTCCTCATCGGTCTGTTCAGCTGAATACGTGGTATTATTGAAAATTAATTTCGTGTGCAACCGAAGCGTATTTTCTCTGTTCATTTGATTCTGTATATCATATTTTGCTCAAATATTCAACTGCGCGAATGTGGACGATTTCAAAAATAGCATACCGAATGTCGTTTACAAATCTGGCAGGTATTCGGATGCAGTACAAGATGTATGTGTCAGCAGCCGAACCGGACAAAAGCGCCAAGGATAAACCTCCAGAATTTCGAGAGCTGACACTGTCCCCCGAGGTTGTACGGTTTATATTTCCTATTAAACTACTAGGTAATATAGAGATTGTACTGACAGCCACAGCCGACAGTGTAATGTCAAATTAAAAAAAAAAAACTGGGCACCTTCGGACAGCTGTAGCTTCAATAATGAACCCAAAGTTCATAACCAAACTCATTTCAGACGTAACCCCGTTCTTAGCAGGCACAGAAAGCGACACATACATTACCGCAGTTGCTGAGTGCCGTCAACTTTAGTAAGTGAGTGGAGCCTCAAGACTTAAAAGAGCTGAGCGTTTTCTGTGTTCTTTCATTACGTTTTCATTCTTGTTGAAGTCTGGTTGAACTGCATGATTTTTGAAATTCTTCTTCCATATTTGCCGCCCATGTCTTGACGAGCAAATGTTTTTGATGCGAGAAACGCGTTTCACTGAAAGAACAGAAACTACCGGCATTCAACATAGCAGACTTCGTTAACATAAAGCTACTACAAAGCACAAACAGAAAACGTGCACA
>JALIZH010011243.1:0-46791 GCA_030522465.1 Rhipicephalus appendiculatus
CCCCTAGTTATGCGGTACCTTGTTCATGCGGCCCCTGGCTAAGCGGCTCTTTTTTATGCGGCCTAGGTTTATGCGGCTCTTCCATATGCGGGGCCATCTCGTTGCCAGAAGGCCGTTTAAAAGTGACCGCTTAAAGCAACGCATACCGTCGACTTGGTTAAGCGGTATTTTAGGTCAAATCTGTCCGGCTTACATACGGCTCATTATGCGCCCAAAATATATGTGGTACTTTTCGCGAATATTTTGAGAAAAAAAAAGATTTATCATACTTTTTTCTCGATCGTGCATCTGCTTCATTTTCTTTCTTTTGTTGTTTTCAGCCGTTTACCTCATGAATATGCCTACACACATCACAAGAACACTGCACAGAGTCATAAACCATATATCAACATGCACACACTTCACCACGGGGATTTGAACCCAGGCCAACCGCGTGATAAGCAGACACTGTAACCACTACACCACCGCACCACACGATCACGCGGCTTTATATATGCACTTTACGTTATCATGGACGATTTGATTACCTGCTACAAGTTAACGCTATAATTCTGCATGTATGAGAGGCATCGTTCGCGTGTATACGTGTGCACGACCTTGAGCGAACAACCCTCGCGGGCAGTCAGTCAGTTTGTGTGTATTCTCGTCCGGCGGTTTGCGCATCCCGCACGGAGACGGAGGTGAACCATGAACGACTCGTTTCGCAGTGCATTTCCATTTGCCGGCGTCATACAGCATGCAGCGAACGTGCCCTGATGTACTACCAGCCGCCTAAGAAAAGTTTTCTGCGATGTTTGACGAAGTACAGGCAGGACGGGCAGAAGCCAGCTGATCGGTGTTCCTATCTCATCTCCGCTCGGCGATGCACGTAGTACTGTCTCCCACGTCCTTCGCGAGCATCACGTTGATGTCGGTGCGTTTATACGGTCAGTATTGTGTAGCATTTCATCTCAGGGAATTAGATTAAAACACATATAATCGATATTATTCGCGCAACACATGCGTTTGACGCTGTACAGCACGTGCGGGGCGACGGGCCAGCTTTCAGATCGGGCGCGCTTATTTCTCTCCGAGAGGTATAGAATAGACAAGAGAAACGTTGTTGTTGAGTCGAAAGTACAAAGAGCCTTCGCAGAAAAAAGAATGCAGTCTCCCGAGCTCATGGCTGACCGCATCGACGAGCGATGCCGTGGAATTGTCATGCTAAGCAGGATGGCGCGTCGAAGGTTGCTCGTTCTCGTGTCCGCTCGTTGTTCACAGTTGAAAGTGGTGCTCTCCTTAGCTTCAAAAACGATTAAACGTGCGCATGACTGGAGCGGAAAGAGCGCGCGTGAATTCGATTGCATCACTCGGTCGAACACAGGCGTGCGCAGGGTTCCCCTTCAGGGGGGTCGAAGGTTCGTCGCAGAGCCTCCTCCCTATTATGTCAATGCATGAGGCTGACTTTGCGCACCCCCTCCCTCTTATGTCAATGTATGAGGCTGACTTTGCGCCCCTCTCCCCCCTCTTAGGTGACAATGGGAGGCGGCCGCCCCCCTGCCCCCCCTTCCGTGTGCACGCCTATGGTCGAGCATATGTTTTCTGCCAAGCAGCTCATTAAAAGAAGCTAGCAATGCTTGAAATCGAATGAACTCATATTGTGATCCAGGGTTCAAGGATAAAATCATGGCCTCTCTTTAAAACCAAAACTGCCCTAGCATTCTTCAGACGAATAATGTTAACAATTATACAATAATGCAAAGGTTGAAACATTCTCATACTTAATGGGTGCTTTTAAATGTCAATAACAATCCAAAATTAAATGTGCACTTGCTTCACACCTGGAAAGTTCATGAAGCTTGAGCTCTACGACGCATCTCAGTTGATACCTTCCATAGCCTTACGTGCCCCCTTGCTGAAATACCAACTGTCATGCAACATTACTGGCATTGCAATAGGCACATTACTGAGCAGATTGAATAGAGAGGCCTCAAGTGTTTTCTAGAACCTTTCTATACAGAGCACGGCTTTCCCTCGCAAGGTTGGCAAGGCACAACTTCGCAAGCTTGTCAGGCACCGAGCCCACCGTCGACACTCTGCCAGCTTCCAATCTTGTCAAAACTCTAGAGCAACCAAACTATGCATATAAGGAACCATTGCAGGGCCTCTTGTTTTGTAATGCTCTCCAAAAACTTTCAAATCTAATCTCCAAGCACTTCAGAGTGTGCAAGCTAGCACAGGCACTAAACGTTTGCCTCGGCCTTCTGCGGTGCACCTGAACAGCTGGAACAGTTATATTGGCTCGTAGACCATCCTATTACAACATACATCTCAACCAACATGCTGACGGCACATATTTGCCATATTTCATGAATGAAATCAAGCAATCTCATCTGCATGCCAGACCAACGACCACAGGCATCATTCTCCAAAGTAGTCGAAACTCATCATGCCTTAACACCATTGGGCTTCATACCCTCGGCAAGTCCACCATCAGTCTTGTTATGCTTACGTCAACCCGAAATGCACCTTTCCGTCCCAGGAATAAGGAAGATTGACCTTTCTACTCTGGCTTTGAAGCAAGCAGCTCTAAACTGCTGGTATACCTTTTCTGTTTACCGAATTAATGTCCACACGAATGGCTCTTTGACTCGTACCAGCTTCACTGGCACAGTGGTCATTCCATAGCAACACGTTAACCTCAGATATTACTTTCCCACATTACAATGTTGACCAGTTCAGAGCTTGTTGCCCTTCGAGGTGACATCAAAAAAAACTTTAGTCAAGAACCGGCTAATTGATTGGCTGTGTTCGATGAATGAAAACTGGCTTGCACTGTCTGTGGTCAGCTCTTCGTCACGGATTGTACAAATAACTTGCGTCTGACACAAGAAACGCACCAATATATGATAGAAAAACAACACGACGTCTTGTTTCAGTGGGCGCTAAGTAATTGCAGTATCTTTGGCAACTACCTTGCCAATAAAGCTGCCAGGAAAGTACGTGAAGGAAAAAACTTGTTTGAATTAATGCAGCCCAAAGCCTATGCAAGGTGGCACACAGAAAGACATTGCAGAAGTGGCACACCCTTCAGCTCACGTTCCGCTGCATTAATTCGACCCACTGCTGTAACTGCAGCTGCTACCTAGTCTTTACAGGGGTGAAGAAATGTTGCTATGTTATCTATGCCTTTGTGTAGCATTCACCAGTGCATATTCATTCAAGCTTAATATGGCCGATACCACCTAATGCAAGGACTGCTCTGTGGAGGAGGCTATCGAGCATCTCCTGTATTACTGCCCATCTTTGAAAGATGAGTGGCTTGAACTAGGTACATACAACTTGAGCTCACCTCCACGGAAATGCCTATATGGCTGACAAGATGCTTGGACCATGGGACAGTGCATCGAAGTTGCGATAAGCAACAAAATTGATGCTGAAATTTTTCAAGGCTATGAGACTGATTGACTGCCCGAAACGAAAAGCACTAAACTGTTGCTATGTCGGCACCTACAACCATAGATCGGCAAACTCACTCATGAGTCGACTCACTCACACTCACTGAGACTCAGATTGGGCCGTGAGCCCGAGTCTAAGTGAGTCCGGGTGAGTAATATTTTAGTGAGTGTGAGTCCGAGTGAGTCCGGTTGAGGAAAATTTTCGTGAGTCTGAGTTCGAGTGATGTAAATATTGGTGAGTCTGAGTTCGAGTGAGCCCTAAGCGCGAAATATATTTCGTGAGTGAGTCTGAGTGAGGTCCACCATCAATTGCCGACCTATGGTCCTATCTACTCATCTTCAGCTTTACTATCACCGTTATATCCGCTTAATTTTCTACTCAGATATTTTCAAAGATATTTCAACAATGTGCTACCTGATATTTTTTTATCCGACGCGTGAGTTAGGAGACGGGGGGGCGCGATGACCTGCACCCACAAACTCTTTCAGGGGAAGTTCTTGATAGAGATATTTTGTGCGACACCAGTATTTCATAGAATTGACCTTACTGGGTTGAAACCACTGATAACTCATATTTGAAGGTACAAGATATAAAGGTGTATTGTAGAGCACCGATTACGTAAGGTATTGGCTTTAAACAGCATTGACACCAAGATTGAAAAAGCTAATTTTATGCTAACAAACTCATGAGTCGACTCACTCAGACTCAGGTGAAGCCGTGAGTCTGAATGAGTCCGGCTGAGTAATACCTCCGTGAGTTTGAGTTCGAGTGAGTCTGGTCAAGTAAAAGTACAGTGAGTCTGAGTCCGAGTGAGCCCGGTTGAGGAAAATTTTGGTGAGTCTGAGTCCGAGTGAGTCCTCAGAGCAAAATATATTTCTTGAGTGAGTCTGAGTGAGTTCGAATTTTTTTGACGACCTATGCCTACAACAGTGGTCTTTCTCTTCTTAAACTGTTCTTTCTCCTTTCCCAGTGTAGTGTGATCACCTGGGCTCAGCCTTGGTTAATTTCCCAGCCTTTCTTTTATCCTTCTCTCTCTTTTATGTTTTCTTAACTAAAAAGGTCTGGCATCAGGCTGCTTCGTCTTCTACCACTACTTGTCATTTTTTGCACCATTTTGTTGAATATCCAAGCCAGTATTTAGTGCTATTAAGTGGAAATTAGTGCTGCAGATTCAGCCGAATAATGAGATGCAGCATCTGTATGGAGCTTCACTAAGTATCGTAATCATTAGAGCAAACTGTGCAGTGCTTTGTTTGTGTGTTAAGTCTTCTGAAAGGATGTTAAGAAAGAACACGTATGTAATAGTCCCGATTGCAAAAATTCTTTTTACATCGTGTTCCATCCTTTCAATGTAATAAGGCACACGGGGACAGAACGAACACAGGCAATGAATGAAGTAGGTTGATGCAATGAAGTGCAAACCACCAATTGTTTTATACTCAATGAAAGAACAGATTTACTACTTGAGTCAAAGGATGTATTGCAACAATGAGCACGAGCTGATTAATGAAATAGTCTTAAAATACTTTCCACATACATTATTGCTCAATGTTCACCTTCAAGGTGTTCTGTTGCAGCAGCAACGCACCTAATTCACTCCTCAAAGCGTCTCTGCAATCGTTTCCTTTGAGTGATCTTCAAGTAAGCTGTTGATTTAGATCAAATTTAGTGAATGTCATGAATTAATGTCACCTTCAAAACATATGTGACCTTCCAAGTAAAAGGAGAAGTCGTTGCATTTAAGTTGCTGAACTAGTGTTGAAATGTGGGCTTGTCGTTATCTAGTTTCTTAATGCTTGTTAATGGGCTAGTTGGTTTTGATGTATATTGAAATAAAAAACAGTGCGAGAAGACAAGGACTGAGGGCACACACACGAGCGCTGAGTCACAGCTGACTTCATTTCCAGCAGAGCATAATATATTTAACGTACACAAGAAAATAAAGAAATGTTCGACAGCCATGTGCACTTCTCATCCGCTCGTTACAACTGCTACCTCATCTAATTACACATATCAAGAAACCGTGTTGTTTTTTTGGTCAGCAGCAGCAACACCATGCTTACGCATGTGTCATCCTGCTTTTCTTAGTTTGCAGCTGCGACTATTATTCCAGTAATTTTGTTGCAGGAGCGGCTAAGCACTGTCATGCTTTCAAAGCGTGGAATGCATCCACACTCTCTGCAGTGTAATCCTAAATGACCGGAGGTTGTGGATGCATTCTAAGCTTTGAAAGCGCGACAGCACTCACGCATGACAGTGTGCGTGTCCCCTTTTTGTCTCCTTCTTCTCGTGCTGTATTTAATCTCAATATGTTATCAAGTCTTTGAGTAATGTTGTAGTGCATCTAGACAAGACAAGCAAGGCACATGAACACTGAATGTAACACAGTGTGTGTGTTCATCTGCCTTCCTTGTGTCTCAGTCTGTATGCACTACAATATTATAAAGAAACGATTTCACAACCTGGAAGAGCACAGGCAGTTCACTGTCTGCCGGCCACTAAACAATTGTCAGTGGCTCCTCAAAGGATTATGTAACCAGTGTATTCAAATCATAGTCAAAGAAAGTGAGGATTGGGTCTGAGTAGCTTTTGTGTATCTTTTTTATTGCATAACATAAAATCCATTTCAAAAATTGAATACATACAGCTCAGCTGTTCAGTAATACAACAGTTACAGAAATCTGCAGCAAACTGTGCCAGAGTATATGTGAGGAAAGAATCGAGATTGGGATGATCAAGAAAGCGCCCCATGACTGTCCCAGTCTCCTTTCCTGCATGTCCCACATCCTTTCCGGCACGTGTTTGCTGCTGTAATAAAACAAGCAAAAAATAAATTTTGAGCACAAGCACACTTGGTAGAAACGTGAAAGCCAGAACACTGCATTGAAACAGCAGTGGGCATTTAGAAAATGGAATGCAGCACTCTGACTAAAACAAGAACAAGTAACAAGAAAATAATTGAGATCAACATATCAGCTGCCAACAAGACGAGTCACGTCTGTGGAGCTATCCCTGTTGCACTCATGTTACGAGGATAACAAAGTAAGAAAAATTGTTAACAGTTAAGCTTTTATTGGCGATTCAAAAGGTGTATGTTGTGAATAGTCGTTGCAGTGCTCCTAGTCTCGTATCGGAATGTGGATTTTTGAAAGAATGCTCAGCTAAGTGAATTACGGCGGTTACTGGGGGCAGCAGCAAACATTTTACTGCATCACATTGTAAATTAAGAGAGGAATCGTGTTACAATTACACCTGCATCTTGTTTTTCCCATTAATTTCTTTTCAATAATGCTTGTCCCCTTAGAACGAAAATAAAAAAACAGACTTTTAACTTCCCCAGCTTTTTGTCATTAGTGCCTACTACCTTTTTATTTCCTTGCAGTGCTATGCTTGGGAGGGAAACAGCAGGTCTATATGTTCTATGTTCCCTCCTAGTATACACAGAATCCCAAATAACTAGGGAAAAATGATCTCTGCAAGCGGAGAGGATGTTAAGATATTGAATTTCCTTTAAACAACATGCTTCAAATAACACTCCCCCTCCAACGTGCAAAATGCGCGCAACAACGACGTATTGTCAATGCGTCAGAACATGGAGCCACAAATAAGTAGACCCAGGAACGAACTAACCAAAAAGTATATATTTGAAACTCGCCCAACATGACCGACTAGGTACAACATATGCCATTACCTGGCACAGGGCTCACTACACACCACACGATGACTAACAAGAATGGAACTAATGTCTACGACCAAGGCCCGTACACCAGCCCAAAATAACAGCTGAAACTGTGGCATTAACAGGCAACTGCAACACAACATGTGCACATCATCCTCATTTGCATAGATCCACATGTGAATGCTGTACTTTTAAAAAAAATTGGGCAAGCTTGAAGAACAAAAAAAGACTTTAGCAGCTCCACTGCACTCGACAACAAGCAACGCACTATATGTATTTACTGTAGAATCCTGAGCAAGCGTCCCCCTACGGTGAAAGATAATCTGACAAGATTTGGAGGGGAGGCCCTTGCTCGGTCACAGATCAAAATTCAAGGTAGTGGCGGAAGAGCAGCTAAGAATAAAGAATGCACACACATACTTCTAATGAAATGCTCTATTGAATACGCCCTCATTAAATGACCCAGGCCCATTCGCCGTCAACGGGCAAATAAAAACAGTGAATATGGCAGGTCATTGGTGCATATTTCCAGTCTACTGATAAAGGAAGGGAGACACTTGCTCGGGATTTACGGTGTGCCAAGCCTAAATAGACTGTTTACCCACACAGAACGCCCTGCAATAAGAGCTGGAAAAAATTGGCTTGACATATGTGCACAATGTTCCATACACCCTGCAGGAGTGTCAATTGTCAACAAAAAACTGGCAGTGGATCAAGGGCTTGTTTCTTTATTAGACAACCCAATGAAAGCACCAGACACTGAAGCCAAGGAAGGCAAAGGGGCCATTCTTTGTAGGCTCTCAACTGTATAGGGTAGCAGTTATGACATAAATGGAGAGGAACTAAAGTGAACAAAAAAGCAACTTTGCTGCTAGTAGGGACTGAACCTACAACCTTCAGGTAGCACATCGGACGCTCTACCAATAGGGCTACGGTGGCAGTCGCTTTCTTCTCCGCTTTATTGGGTATTTCTATGTTTAATCCTAGGACTGTTAGCGAGTTCCACTTAAAATCACGACGGTGAGAGTGGAACTCTTTTATCAGCTGGCGTCATGTACTTCAGATACCACAGCTACTAGTGCTTACTTTCAACTAAGGTTCAACCATACAAATCTTTGCATCCTGTGCACAAGAAGAGATGTTTACCAAATTCTACTTTCATGTGGAAGGCATAATATTATGTAGGCCGGACTACAATGCCTGAACGTGCGTCTGCTCGAGCACAGCAATAGTCAGGAATACTGCCATAGGTAGACAACTCGCTTCCCATTCTAAAATACGTGACGCAAAACCACAGTGTCATCCTCTTTTGAATCTGACCAGATAAAAAGAGACTGTAGAAGCATCCGAGATAGCCAGAGCAGGAAAGGAATGTGTCAGCATGCCATGTGTTGTTTTTTTTTATCTAAGAGCTTGATAGTTTGGCTTAGACGACACGTGCACATTTACCTTCTTTCTTTCTGCGATTTGTTTCCTCATGCACTTTTAGATGCGTGTTTATATATGCTCAGGATCTGCAATAAAACCTTGGTCAAAAGTAAGCGCTAGTCCTGTCTTCGTGTTCGTGTTCGTTTACTGCGCTATGGTATCTGAAGTACGATGAACTACCAACACGCCCAAACTTCCTCCCTTCTGAGGCGTCATGCGGCACGTGATCTTTTTAAAAACTGGCAGCTGACCAATAAAACTTCACACACCACCTAAGGTAATCAAGTCTGCAATAACAAGACTCTCGCTATTAATGAACGAAAGAAGGAGTATGGATAAAGGGCTCGTTTTTTTGTTAGACGCCAACTAATGAAAAACCTAATGAACCAACAGACAACACAGCCAAGGAAAGTACATTATTGGGAGTGTTTTAACTGTAGCTAAGTAATTATAACCTGAATGGAAAGGAATTAAAGAGGACAAAAAAGCAACTTTGCCATCAGTAAACACCGAACCTACAACCTTCAAGTAACATGTCTGATGTTCAGCCAATTGAGCTATGGCAGTGGTCACTTTCCCGTCCACTTTATAGGGTATTAAATACCCAATACCAATACGTTCCTTGGCTTCACTGCCTGTTGGTTCCATTATTTATTCAACCGGCATCTTTACCAATGCTTAAAGCACTATCAAAAAGACCCACACCCATGAAAAGTGGCTGATTAAACGTGAAAAATATGGCTGAAATATTATATTGGAGCTTCGAGATACATGGATGGCATAGATCCGGGGTGCCCGCGCTATGGTCACCCCAAATGTACTCTACAACACATGCTGTGGCAATGCCCTGCGTTGCGCGAGAGCAGCGAGTCTCCCTCTATGGAGGCGGACTGGAACTATCTCCTCACAAGCCACGACAAAGGAGACCAGCTTAGGGCCATCCAGAGGGCCCACGACATGGCCGTGAAGTTTAACCTCCCCGTCCCGTCGTGGGAGCGGCCCACCGTTGTCACCCCCTAAGGGGGGTCGAGCGCCGCCTCTGGATACTAATAAAGTTCTTTGCCTGCCTGCCTGCCTGCCTGCCTTACAACGGCCCTTGAGCTAGTCGGAAACGTCGGGGTCGCAGTAGAGCGCACGGTTAGAACACAACCAGCGATGCCGACTGCTTGAATGCAACTGCTCATGCCGAGCTCGCGCCTCGAACACGAGCTTCCTTTTTATTTTTCTCGTCTTTGGCTGCCAGCACCAATACGCCTGCTGAGCTCATTGATCTAAGCGTCAGTGCCTTGCGGTAACAGTGGGCGCTACAAGCTCATTGCAACACAAACTGACCGTACTTGAAACAGAACTCATAGGCCACAACCTTTCCAAACCACCCTAATTCCCAGACATCCTGCAGCAGCGCTGAACTAAAACTAATCTTTTTCTCTCTCCCTCTTGGGTGGCTAGCTATGCAGACAATTTATTTACCTAGCCTCAACATGAGATGTTGTGTAAATGCACTGAGAGATGTATGAAATATTATTGTCCTTTGAAAAACATGGAGGTCGCTTGAGCTTCACTTCCAAGAGTAGAACGAGATACCGTAATGAGGCCCTGTTCACATTGCCTCTTCAATCACTAGCATGGCTTCACTTCTCAGGGGACACCTTGGCCGTGCCTCAAGGAGAGGAAATTCTGTGCGCATAACGTTGGCCATTTCAAACTATCCTAGAGTCCCTATTGCAAGTACAGTTGTAGAATGCCTTCTAGCCACAATTCTTTTGCAAATCAGAGAAGTGCCCACTATGCATCTGTAAGGCAACACGTGAACCTACACAGCTGCTGACTTAACTGACGTTTTTGCTGATGATGGTTAGCCAGTGTGAACGCTTTGTAATAGTTGAGCCTTTAAACCCCTCACTACGTATCATTAATGCCAACATGCTGACCTACGCAGCTGCTCACTTTGTAGATGCTATTGCTGGTGATTATTATTAAATATGTCAGCACTCTGTAAGGGTCTCCCTTTCTGGACATGCACCGAGTTACGGGGCGGAGCAACTTTTCTTTTGGCTGGTTTTGTATGTTTCCTGGCATCATTTTTTTTCTTTTTTGTGCTGAGCGGCTGTATGTTTCCTCCAGTCATTATCATTCTTTTTTTCTTTTCTTCTTTTTCTTGCACGGGTAGGGACAACGCAATGCGGAGCATGGACCCAACGAGGCTGACACGACACATTTTATCGCAGGTTTGATCACGACATAGTCTGAGGTGCAGCTGCATGGCCACTTTTAATCGCCATTTGGCAGCGTCCAAGTTAAAACTCAATGTGTGTTGGCCCTGATCATAATCAAAAGATTCCGTGCGGCACCGGTATTATTGCACGATGTGAAAGCAAGCTCAACGGCACGAAGAAGTTTGAGCGATCGTGGTGACGGCTGTTATACGGTGGATATGCAGGTCGTTGGAGGAGCACGTAATATTTCCAAAGATTTGTCGTGATTTCGAACATAAGCCTCTTGTGTTCTCCAAAAGAACCTGTCATGGAAACTGGACTCGGTTGAGCGCTGGCCAAACATCAGCAGAGTTCAGTAATGAACTATGAAATTAAGCTTAAAGTGCTTGACGAGCGAGCTGGGTGAGTGGAGTACTAGTTAATGCCCGCTAAAGAAGTTAGTACTTTAACAAAAATGCATCCAACGTCGACCGTATCCTGAATTAAGCGTGGTATGTGTATGAAATCACGTTGGCACATTCCAGTATCATGCAGTACTTGGTAGTTTAGATTTTTTATATAAAACACTGGAACGGTGGCCCTCAGGCTGGTTGTATGCTGTATCCATTCTTTATTCATGCGTTGCAGGCACATGAACAAATCGAGCAATGTTTCAGCAACAAAAGCAATAAACTGTGTGTCATTGCCACCGTCATCACAGCTGTCACAGCAGTGGCTTGAACTTCTGCGTGCCGTCGAGCTTGCTATCACACCATGCAATAACACTAGTGTCGGACGGACACTTTTGATCGCAACCAGGGCCGACACAGATCGAGTTTGGCTCGGATGTTAGCCAAATCATGATTTAAAGTCACCATGCAGCAGCACCCTATGTCGTGATCAAACCTGCGATCAAATTTGCCCCTCTCAGCCTGCTTCGCACAGTGTTGTCCCTACCCACAAGAGAAACAAAAAAAAACAATAATGACTGCAGAAAACATGCAGTTGCTCAGCGTGGAAAAAAAAAACTGGAATGACGTAGGAAACAAACGACAAAAAGAAAAGTGGCTCTGCCCCCCATACCTCAGTGCAGCTCCGGAAAAGGAGACTTACCTTGTAATGACTGGGCCTTTAAACCCCTTGCTCGTTAATGCCTCGACACCTAATGAGATTTTACACGTTTCTGCCACGCAATATAACGTGTCAAAGAGACTTCTTACATTACATGACATTCGATGAACAGAGCGTTGGGTGAATTGGTAATCCATTGTGATGAGCATTTGCGCGAAAAAACCAGGGACGTGAAAGAAAGAAAACACAAGACAAGCGCAGACTATGGACTGGTCTCATGCTTTGTCTTCTTTCGTGCCCCTGGTTTTCACGTGCAAAAGCTCTTCACAAGATACTCGTATAGGTTTTTTTTTTTCAAACACTGGCGTGGCTCTGTGGTAGTACACCTGCATGCCATGCAGAAATTCTGGGTTTGATCACCACTGGAACCGAACATTTTTATCATTTGCATCTGTCTCAATTTTTAGCTAATGGACAATGTCAATTTTGTCACCCACAACCAACGATGCCAACAGTGGAATTTCTGTAAAATGAGCTCTTTAAGACTACTGCTTCAATATGTAAACATGGGCCAGGGGACGAGCAATCCTTCAGTTGACAAAACAGCCTCATAGCCCCTCACACCTCCTACAAAGGCATTTACTGTCACCAATTGACTGCAGTTCAGAAAAACTTTGTCATTTAACTAGACAATGTCACATACCCAACAGAAGCATGGCAGCTGAATGACGTGCCCTGCTACATTATTCTATCTGATCTCAACATATTGAATTGATGCCTCTTGCAATGACGTCACATTTTTCCTCGTCGCAAAAAGCCAATCTTAAAAAAGGAGTACAAAGTGGCACTTCGGTATTTGCATATCCTGTTTTCGGTGTGTCATCATCATTCCAAAGTTCATTAGGTCCATTAATTGGAATGATATTGCTAACAAAGAGTGGCATGCTTTTGAAATTAAAAATTAATGGCAGTCAACTTCAGCAGAAAATGTCTTGCTTCCATTCTCTTTGGCCACTAATGACGTGCTGGCCCATGTTTCTGTACTTGCTCAACAATGTGGATTGGCACATACTTTTGGAAACATTGCTTCATTTCCACGGGATTCAAAGAAACACTGTGAACTGTGCAACTCTGAGCGTGCTTCGTTTTTTGTTTTGTTTGATGGCAAGAGAAAGATTTACGAGCTTGCTTGCTGTGTCATTTTTATCAACCCCATCCGGGAAAGTGCAACGCCACAGCGAAAGCGAACACTAATTGGGAATGGGGAAGCAGGGTGAATGTTGACAAGTCTCAAAGAGCAGTCGCATGAAGACGAGATGACAGCCACTCTGAGGAGTGTTTTTCCAATGCATTTGGAAGTACTCTCTGTACGACTGCATATATTGTAAAATAAAACCAGTGTGCCCTCACTAAACAGCGCCTTCCCCAACATGCTCGAGCATCCAATGATGAATGAAAAGAACACAACCATTTCAGGAATGAAAAGGCTGATGCTCTTCCACGTGAAGCATGGACATGTGTCCCAAAAGCAAGAGCTCCCAAGATTTATCAGAACTACATAATTGCACTCCGCGAACACTTCAGGGCGGTCTACAAGATTCCACATCAAGCATGTGCGATCTGCGGACTTGCTCATGAACAAGCGACGCTGTTGTATCACATCAGAACAGACTTTGCATGCTTGGTCATTCATGACTGCGCAATGTGCTTCCCCTACTCTGTGCCTTCTGCAGTGACATCAATGCCAATGAACATTTTATTTCGCTTTGACCGCAGTTTGACAGGGTAAGAAAACCAATGGTTCCCAGCTGGCAAAGGGGTGGTCATTGGCACCAGACGTTTGAAGATGTCACTTTTCCTCAAGGGCCTGTGGCAATGACAAGGAGCTTGCAAATGAACTTTGATTACCTTCCTACGAGACACGGGGCTGTTTAACATATGGTGACAGACCCTACAATTTACGAGATGCTCATGTGGAATCATTGTCTGTTACGTAAGCCCGGGCTAACCCTGCCTGCTGCAATATCACAACCACCACCACTATCACTACACAATGAAACTAAAGGTTAGTGAGGGCCATGTTAATTGAAACTCAAGATTAGTTATGGCCATGTTAATTAGCATCACTGTTAGCCATACCTTTTCCCTGATAGCAACAGACAAAAAAGGAGCTATTCCTTTTGGCAAGCTGCCTTCCAGCAGAACAGGCATTGGATTATATTATATCTCTTTCGTAACGGATAAAGAGAGTAAAGTTGTGAACAATGGATCGCTGTTTGTCCCAGACTCTTTAGACAATTTTTGGTTTTGTACGAGGTTTGTTACTAAAGTTTTTCACCTGTGCTGTGATGCTACCTTCTGTGGCATGTGTAGTGTGCATGCTCTACTGTGGACTAAAGGAAGGTGCGACAGTAACAGCAAGCCAGAGGGCTGAACAACTACTTCAATCCTGCCAATGAGCGAGTAGCCAAAGCATCTCCTGTAACTGTCATAAGTACACCAAAAAACATTTCAGGGATATTTAAGCTGGATTTGTAGGAGATCAAGAAGCTTTATGATATAATACTGGATTTTGCCCCTCCACAAAGAATGACTTTAGTAGGTGGCACAAACATTTGTGCATTTTGGTAGAGCTTTTTCCGAAGACAGTCATTTTTTATGAGCTCACAGTTGAAAGCACAAGCGACAAAACTAAACATATCATCTACCTTCGGAACGAATGACCATGTTACAGCGCACCTGCGATGGCCTTAAGGATGCCTGCAAAGTCTCTTCAATGTCTCATGCACTGTAGCTCGTTTATCAGCGTCATTCAAATATGCAGCACTGGCTTGAATATTTCATTCATCATCATTACTGCGTTGCATTAGATTATTCTGACCTTCACATTTTCTTCTGCATACTCTGTGATGCTTTTGGCAGTGTATGAGGTAAGCAAAGTTAGAGTGGCATATTGTACACACAAACATGGCATTTCCACATGTTGGTGGCCTTTTGAGTGGCCAGCAAGTGTCCTAAATTCACTGCAAAAAAAGAAAAAATGCCGCACTGAAAATGCACATGCGGTCTTGTCAGAAAATGCAGCACCTCTTCCTCTTCTGTATTTGGTGCCACCACTCCAAATGTACTGGCTTGCTGCAACATCCAGATCGATCAATTCCTGCATTTTTCAGAAAGGAATAAAGGCACAAATGTCACTTTACTAAAACATTTTTGTTTGATTATGCTAATGACTGATTCAACATCCCTTAGTATGCAATTGTGGTCACTCTGATGCTTACGCTATTGCAATGTGCCATGAAGCAATTAGCTTAAGTCATGCTAGCAACCTCTCCATTTTTTAAGGAGGGGCTCGGCTCCTCCTCAGCTAGTCAATGCCAGCACAACAGCCCCCCATTCGACAAGGGCTGGAGTTGATTTTTTTTTGGCAGTGGTGCCTTGCGCGGGGAAATAGTAACTCTCCAATTTTATTAATAATGATATAATCAATATTGTTGATGAGGTGATGTAGCGCAAGCAAAATAGGATAACAGGTATCGTCATACTGCTGCAGGCATTTCCTCGAGACACTGCACATGACGGGCCACGGCCCTGTTCGGCTTTGGCACAGCATACTGTTTCACGAGGAACCTAAGCTTTAAGCTACATGTTTATGAATTAGTTTGAAGGTTCCTTTGGTCTCTTTACATTACTAGTCAATTTTTATTCGTTCAATTTGGCATTAACAGTGGTGTAATACCAAAGATGCATGCATTTTGCCTACTGTTTTTAGGTAAGTAGGCGTAGAAATGAAGCATAGCATTCTGGTGCCTCAGGTTCTCGATGCAGTAAGTAAATTGGTGGTTTGCATTGCAGCTTGGTTATTTCCTTCAAGATTGCATATCTATAACCCTTACCATCCCGGGTTATTTTTGAGAAAGCCTTTCGCCAAATTTAAAGTGATTGACTAGATCAGCACATTATATAAATGCCCGAAGAACAATCAGAGTACAGTAAAAGCTCGTTAATACAAACTCAAAGTGGACTACAAAATTGTTCGAATTAAGCAGAGTTCGAATAAGCGGGCGTGCGCCAGAATGAACGGACATCGCACCACAGTGCACGGACCAGAACCCATTAAAGCCACCTTGGACTCATTATCACGAATTAGGCGCTACTACATGCTTGCGGCAGGTGTAAGTTCATGGAGCTCCAACACCGAACAGAATTAATTGATCAGCCAGTTATACGCCAGAAACAAGCACCGACATGCGTTCATATCAGCAGTGAGCCTAAACGTGGAAATATATTACACTTTTTATGCTTCAATACAGTTTTATTTACATGCTACAGTTAATGCAACCAAAATTAAAAGTAATCAGAAATCACTACACTGCTGTGTGCGTGTGTGTGCGCTCTATGAGGGCCCCCCCCTTCAATGAAGGAGACTTATGGCCATTATCACAACTTTTCGTAGACCACTTGTGCTACTAATGTATGTCTGAAAGTTGTGTCACCGTCTGTTTCCTGAATTTACATAGTGTTTGTTGTCACAGCAATAAAGGTTGCTTTGTATGTTGCACGTATGTTCCCTTTAAATTCAGTGTTGACAAATGTGTCTGTTCTGCAATATGCGTATCGACAATCATTTTTAAAGTATTTGTCACCTGGTTAGGAATTTTTTTAAAAACCCTTTTTGAAATATTTCGTTTGCTACAGCATGAAACGCAGCAGAATTGTGACATAACTTTAGTTTTAAAGGTCTTCACTGCGAAGTATAGTGTGTTAATTAAGGGGGGGGACTTGCAGTGGGAAACAAAATGCATATGACCTTCTAAAACAGCCGAACAATTAACTGTTAACCCGTTGATATCGGGTGAAAATAGTCGTCCGTTATAGCCAACGAGGGCCGGCGCGGTGGTTATATTATGCGCAGAAAGGTGCATTAACACTTTTGTCCTCCAAGTCTGAGGGGCAACTTCAAGAAGGAAAAGCCTCTGCCATACGGGGCACTCCCCGACTACGAGATTGGGCCCAACACGAATGCTAGCTTGATCGACATTGGCTTCTAATTAATGTAATCTATAGCAACACAATGCCGACACACGTGATCGGCCGCAGAAATGCTTGCAGCGGAAATTTAACTAATAGCCGCAGTTAAAGGATGACGTAAATTCCCATGAACGTGAGATCGACATTACGATTTAGAACCTGGATTCCACACAAAATTTGTCGCAGAGGCTGCCGAGAAGAACGACGTCTCCGTTCCTGTGTATTTATGTAGGAGCCCCCACGCTTATTGTGATAGCCGTTTAGGAACAGTGCTATGCTTTTAAGCGGCACAGCGATAGAATCGAAATCAACTTACCCAGACGGACGTGGCTTCGTGGTTGCAGTTTTCGCACCCCGCCGTGGGCAATCTCACGTTTCCGTCACACACGGACGAGTTCTCGTGGTTGCACGCTCCGCTCGGATCGTTTTTTACGCCGGTAGAAGCGTGTATCTTGAAGCAAACAGCAACTCACAGAAGTAATTCGCGCCGTTGCGTCACCGAAACTGAGAAGCGCGCCAACAAAGGCTACGGAAGTCTCGGAAGAATAGGCAACATGAGATTGCGCCGATTGCGCCAACAGAGGAAACGAAGCCTTTGCCCCCCCGCGGCCGCCGCGCAGTTCGTGAGTTCGTCGCACGGCGGGGAGAGAGTGGAGTAGGGGGAAGGGCTGAGAGAATGCGCTGAATGCTACGAGCCATCAGGTGACCTCCCTTCTCGCAGAGGCACCGCGTTTTTTTTTTTTTTCGCGCCATGGAGGCTGCATATATACGTTGCGTCCGCTAACGGCCGTTTACAGCGGGCCCATTCTGTCGCGACGAGATTGTCACGCATAACGGCGCGTGAAAGCCCGCTTTATGTGCGGTACTTTGCGCTGAAATGAAAATGTGCCGCTTACGTCCGCTTATATACCGGACGTTATACGGGACTTGACTAAGAGTGCAGGGAGTAGATTTATGTAACGACCGTAGATTTTTCTGAAGCCTTCGATAAGGTGCCATACAAAAATCTGATTTACAAGCTGGAAATTTCCAGACCTAATGCTGCAATAATAGAGCTGATTAAAACGTACCTAAAGAATTGAAATTAACCAGAACGTAGCAATGGATGGTCATGTCTCCGACTTACAGGCAGTGCTTTCAGGAGTTCCGGTGAGTTCTGTCCTGGGAGCGCTGTTATTATTGGTGTATATCAATGATATTTCTGCTGTCGTGGAGCCAGAGGTGCCACTTAATTTGTTCGCATATGTCTCTTTATTTTATTATAAAGTTCGAAACGAGGACGACCAACTTAAAATAATAGCTTTTACAGGCGTTAAGCGAATGCTGCAAGAAATGGAATATGGAAATCAATTATTCTAAATCAACATTCACACATATTGCTACAAAAAAGTGCCGTCTCTGATTCCCATGCACCATTCGTGTCAAGTGTTTAATAAACACTACTGAATTTAGGTATGCAAATGAGTTCTGCGGAAACCCGCAAGGTGGCGGAAGGGTTATGAAAGGGAAAATTGACAGCCACCCGTTTGTAGCACAAAGCCACAAGGAAATCCGTAGGGATTTCTCAGAAAGAAAAGCTTCATAGTTGCCGAAAAATTCGTCCTGGTCCGGGGTTCGAACCCGGGACCAACGTCTATCCGGGGCGGTCGCTCTACCAATTGAGCTAACCAGGAAACATCCTCTTAAATTATCACTTGAGATACTTCTAGGTAAAATAAATATTAGTAAAAAATTATACATACTGCCACGAGGTAAACGGAACTTCAGAGCTAACTAGAACTGCGCAATTCAAGCGTACAGCGCTCATAGCAATAAGTTACGATACTCATCATTTTCTAGAGTAATTGAAATGTGGAATAAACGGCCGATGTGTGTTGTGGAACAGAATGATTTGTCTAAATTCAAATAGGCCTCGGATTAATATTTGTACGAATGTTCCGCTTGATCCTGATGTATCCTGCATTTGCGCATTTCTCAACGTTGCTCTTTTCTTTCTGCTTTACGTTGCCCTCTCTGGAAGGACCCACGCAAGAGGGTTGACAGTATTGTTGCTTAAATCGATGACAAAATCTTCCAGGACTGTGTAATACAACACATCACCTTTAGTGCTTTTATTGAGCACGAAGTAGTCACCCTGAGGGCCACACAATGCATCTTTGCTCCAAAAAGTATTCTTATCTTTTCAGGGTTGGTACAGACTGTAAATAAATCGGGCATACCTGCGTTCCATCGTAAGCCGATATGCGCCACTGGTGACTGAGAGAAATGCTTTCGGGACGTGTTTCACAGGCATTCGAGGTTTTAAATTCAAAGCATTTCTTAGTGAACTGCAGGCACTATGAGCGTTTCTATTGAGCGCTTCTTTCCATCTATCGATCTTGCCGACTATATATGGGTGCTCTGTGGATCACCTCCTTAACTTGGGCTAAGAGGGTTTGACGAGTATGTCCGGCTGGTCATGACACGAATAACGTGGAAATCGCGTCGTGTATGCCGTCAAACCCATTCCTCCAGCCACGTGTGGCTCCTACCCGTATACCGCGGGCCACGGAATGCGGGTATGCGCCACAGGTGATTGACAGTTATATCTAATCGTGAAGGGCGAGAACAGACAGTGGTAATTTCAATGCGATAGTGTTAAGGAAAACTGACATTGGCACCGTGGACCTTACGGATGCAAGGAATAAATATCAGGGTCCCAACAGTAATCGTATTCAAGCATTCTGCGTGGCTATGGAGTATTCTACCACAGAGGCACGCCAGGTCTCAAAACCACTTGGTGAAAACACCCTATGCAGGCGTAATGTTGCTGAAACGTCAATTGTGGTTGCAGTGCTAGCTGTCTAATTTTAGAAACACTACTGATGCACTCCTATATACAGGCGTCCCATCGGGTTAACGTCAGCTGCATACTGCAGCGCCATACACTTAATTTCAGCTACGTGCACTAGCCAGGGCTACCATCCTCGGAAGATACAATCGTTACATATCAGCCTACCGCTTCTGGTGTTAGTAATAGCCTTGTTAGCATCGTCTTGGTCGTGTTGGTATCGTTACGCAACTGTAAACAACTGGGCATATGAAACATATGCGACTGTTAGACATATGTCTGTGCGCACAACATTTGCACATATCTTTAGCGTCATTTCGTAACGTTTCACTCAATAAAAAATACTCCACACTCACATTCCCTTCGCATACATCGCGTAGCATCGATTCCCATGGTACGTGGGTCTGCCGAATTTTTCATGTGCTAGCCTGTTAATCATGTTCCTCATAGTCATCTCCTCTTATCTTATCTTTGCTATATACCAAGTTAGAGACGACCACGAGAGCATCTAGACGTAGGCGAGTAGGTAGATAGATAGATAGATAGATAGATAGATAGATAGATAAATAGATAGATAGATAGATAGATAGATAGATAGATAGATAGATAGATAGATAGATAGATAGATTAGATAGAAACCAGCATGAAAGTTTCTTTGGTTCAGAAAAAATGCTTCGCATATATAATCCTACGCATACTTCCGAGGAGAACAGTGACAGACCTTCGTGACTTCGCAATAGCAAGAACCTGGAGTGTATTGCACATAGACATAAACCAACGTTTTATTAGGCATGGCAGAAGCTAGTGATCATACATACGCACTTGCCTATCGTCAAAGTTTAGAAGCATTGCAACATCCGATAGAAATTTGTGCCACCCTCAGCTTACCTTTGAGGCAATCTTCTATGTACTGGTAAGAAGAGAAGATTTGAGATCAGGATGTCTTCTCCAACTAAGAGTCCCTCTGGCAAATGGTAACTGCTGTGAAACGCTCGGCAGTAGTGTATGAAAACATGCGTGCCATTTCGAGCTCGAGGAAGGCAGTCATTGTAAACATACGCACTGAGGCAACCATTTTGGCATTTCTGCATCGCACTGTATAGAGATTTCATGTAAGGGGCCACAGAGCAAGACCTGTTGACAATCTTGGCCACTCTAGGGTTCATACAAGGCTGTAGGAAACCAGAATCGAGTCGTGAAGCCAGCTGCGTAGTGTGCCTTATTTCAGGGGAATGCGCCGGAACGCTCCTAGATGCCGTAATATCGTTCTGAGTGAACTGCACTAGAAAGAACATTGCAAACATCCAAGCAGCCATCATTACTCGAACGGCAAGTGATTTTGTTTTGGTTGGCTGCGATGGAGACCGACCCATGTATGTGGCCATGAAAAAGACTGCCCAGGCCAAAATACTAGGTGCCTGTTTGCGGAATCGGAGAGGTCGGAGGTGAAGTATTATTAGGAACAATGCTGCCATTGGGGCAAGCAAAAACGATACGGAAAAAAAGGACAGCCAGGTGGAAACGAAAGATGGTCTCAGGGGTCCACCTCGACGTGTTAGGAAACAGATCGAAAACGGTGAAGATGTGGCGTAAGAATAATACACATTCGGGTGTGTGATAGCGGAAGGAAAAAGAAGAATATCAACGTGTCTGCCCAGGAGGAGAGAGCTAGTGTTGCCGTAGTTGCACTTCTCCACCACGCTGTTGTTCAGGCCAGCGTAAGTCTTCCGGTAAAGCGCGGTAATCGGACCAGCTGTTCGAAAGCATGCGTCGGCGATGTCGTCATGAATAGCAAAATTTACGTGTCCGTTCTTCGGATACGTTCCTGCGGGAGGCAGCTGTTCTACGATGACTAGGTCGTCTACATGTGTGTGCACTCGGCGTTGTTCGCAGCGGCTGTATGCGTCAACCGGTAGATTCAATTCAGTGTCGTTCACTGTGATCACTTGACACAGGTGTCCAGAGAGGTTCTGAAGTACGTCTTCGTGCCTTATCACTGGAAATATCCAATCAACATTTGGGTGGTTCCTTTCAAAGGAAGCGATGTAATCTCTAGCAATACCCGACGCGGTAAGCTTTTCAAAAGAAGCAAGAACAAACCCAGGCCTTGTAAACTCTGCGCCTTCTTGCGTGACATATGCCTCAAAATTACGAATGCAGCTTCTTTTGTCTAAACAGTTCCACAACGTCAGAGGTACTGTAATGTTTCGCATAGAGTTACTCAACCGGCCGATGTCCTCTCCAAATCCAAACACGGCAACAGGAGTTGACGAGTCGGAAACTGTCTGTAGGTACTTCAAAGCAAAATGACTGATCTCTGCTGTGATGCTGCAGGAACATAAAACAAGAAGAATCAATAAACTTGAATGAACGACAGTCATAACTGGTGGCATTATGTGAAATGGCTACTGTGATCACTATAATTTTGTTAGCGGCACGCAATGTGGCGAAGAGCAGAACGAATATCACGATGCTGGGTACTCTCAAAGGGTTTTGTGTGAACACAACGTCCTGTAGTTGTTTATATTGTTGCTGGCTCAAGCATCCAGGGAATATCTATGTTTCATAGATATTTGACTAAAATGATTACACATTAACTTGTAAATACAACCGAACCGCGTTTACCTTTCACTGGTCAGTGTCGTTTTTTCTTCTTTTTTTTTGTTCCAGTAACATTTACTGCCTGGTCGATTGATATCATCAAGGCGAAAGAACCGTTCTGTTCGTTCTCATGTACAGAGTGCTCAAAATTATCGTGCCTTGAAACACTCTGCTAAGCGTGGAATTGAAAAAAATCGATGCCAAGTGTACTGTTGTGTATAAAAGAGCTGTTCGCGGTGCGTAGATATGATGCAGGTAGAGTATATTATAAACGCGGTTTCACTTTCGTCTATCATGTGTGCCGTGGGAGAAAGAGGAAGTCCGATCGAGTGCTGCAGCCGCCGAATTAAAAGCTTACGGTAGAATAGTGAAAGCCACAACGAGGTTGAACAGTGCAAGAGTCCACACCGCACAATAGGATATCTGGCATTCAGAATAGCCTCAAAACGTCGGGGAGAAGTCACTCGTCGTGCTGGAATAGCGAGGTTTGTGAAACAAGCATAGAAATGTTCTCCCACATACAACTCAACGGCGCTGATGATGCAGTACATATATATGGTACCACCTCATCTGGCACGTTTCGTCAGCTCGCTTCTGTGTTATAATTGAGTCAAACTAAACAAATACAGTCCATCGTAAAGCCTCAGCTCACCGTACGCAGATGTCGGCACCCATGAACCAGACGGAAAACCACCAGGAAGTGTACTCGAATGTGAAAAAAAAAATGGTAGCATGCAGAATGTGACCGGGCCCAGGCGCTGGCTTGTTGGTGCCGACGGCGTGGCTTTCTAGCACTGCAGCACTACAGAAATACCGTCGACACAACTGTGAAGCTGCTCGAATGCCTTTTCAGCGTGTCGAAGCCAAGTGACATTTTCTATGTCGAAGTCAGTGCAATTATTCCAAAAAAGTGACGGTGCAGCATATCTATACGAGACCAATTGGGTTTTCCACTTATGATGCCACGCAGCTGCAGTTACCGGCACATGAAGAAGTCTTTCCTTGAGAAGCGAGTCGTCCCAGTCAACATTTCACGCATGATTTCCTTTCGACATGTCCAAATTGCCCAACGCGTTCGTCCTTAGCGCATCATTCTACCCGAATCCATACGCTGTGCAGTACCACGGCCGATGGATCAAAGCGCACACGGTGCGCTTTTATCGTGGAGCCGCCGAGGGTTGGCGAGGAAGGGAGAGCGTTGTTGACAGTTCCGTGCGCAACTTTCGAGGGGGGGGCGCTGGTAGTGGGTGAGCGTCCGACGAGGCACGCTACTGGCAGCGCGCCTTTTTCTTTCTTTTTTAACATCGCGGCACCACGTTATGGGCTTGTAACATCGATAGTCGCCCGCCTTTTTTATTTTTGCACAGCGGAGTGAGGTTACGGGCTTGTAACAACGATAATCGTATTGAATTTGATATGTTGTGCCTCCTACAAACTCAAACGTAGGCCATCTGGGTAGTTACAGCAGCAGCATGTCAAAAACTGCTCCGTTCGACTGTGCACGTCGAATGCAAAAAAAAAAAAAATATCCCGATTCGGCCTATCACGCATTACCGTCAGATGCTGAACTCCGACAAGCTTGGCTCAGAAATATCTCAAGGCAAGGTACCGAAGATGACTACAAGTAAGGCGCTTAAATACGAATACTCATGCCAACTCCCATTACATGTGTTCCCTAATTACCCGTCGTATATGCAAAAGGTAAGGGCTCCTAGTATAACAAAGCGGACTCGAAGAGGAATAGCAGATGGCAGTTCATCAGTTAACGAGAACAATAGTGGCCCAGATGAATCCGTGGATGGAGATGTCGAGTGTGAGCTCCATAGCGAACAAGAACATGTTGCACCCAGGCCGTAGCCAGGGGGGGGGGGGCGCCCCCCCCTTCCCCGAAATTTGGGTGGAAGGGGGGTGTTTTACTAAGGAAAAATAATAAAAAGGGTGTTTTTCACGGCTTTCAACATGTGCCCCCCCCCCCCCCCGAAAAAAATTCCTGGCTACCGGCCTGGTTGCACCTGTCCGAATTTCGGAGGCAACATCTGACTCTGCGCTGCCAGCCGACAGTTAGTACCTCACAAGCTCAACTAGCGATTATATATCTCCAACCGACCTTAATTTGAAGCGCACAATGGAAGAAGCGAAAAAAACAATGATTCGCCTGCGGCGAAATATCTCCCGTCTGAAATACTCACATCAGACACTGCAAAGCCATCACGATACGGTTCGTGAACGGCTACAAGCTTGCGAAAGCAACAAAGAAATCAGCTTGTTTTTGAGTTTACTAAAAGCTGCAAACGAAGGCCACAAAGCTACCAAATCTGTGAAAAATCAGGTCTCGAATTTCTGTTCGAAAAAGCCAGCCTACAACCAAGCAATTCTGAGGGAGTGTGTGCTCAGGAAAGCATGCTTGAACAAAGGATACGAGCATGTCAGGACAAGATGCCTGTTTAAGTTGCCTTGTCGTGCCACGCTACAGAATTACGTCGGGCACTCAACAGGCGAAATAGGTGTCACATCGCAGATAACAGAACACCTCCGCGCAGAGTTTCAGGCGCTACAATTTGGACGAGACATGTTTTGCTCCCTCATCTTAGGTGACATGGCAATACAACAGATGGTGATGTACAACTGTCAAGTTGACAAAATTTTCGGCCTAGCTGACATGGGTCCGGAGCATCGAACATTGACAACACCTGAGGGGGGCGAACAGGATGTTGGGCTACGTCCTGCGGGGTCTATTGACTGCTTATATGATACCAGTCGGGTATTTCTTTACACGGTACCTGAGAGGAGAGCAAATTCTTTCCATGAAAAAGATTGTTATAAAGGCCGTCGAAGAGGTGAGCTTCCGTGTCACAATGGTCATTACCGACAACCACCAGTCATGCTGCCCTACTCAAGGGCCTTTCAGAGGATGGAACGCTTGTGCATGTTGCGCCACACCCATTCGGACATGCTGATCATCTTTTAAATGTGAAGCATTTCTTAGCGAACTACGGTGACTTTGAGCTTATCCATCCATCCATCTATCTATCCATCCATCGATCCAAACATCCATCCATCGCTCCATCCATGCATCCATCCATCCATCCATCCGTCAGTCCGTCCATCCATCCATTCATCCATCCATCCATCCGTCCGTCTGTCCGTCCGTCCAACCATCTATCTATCTATCTATCTATCTATCTATCTATCTATCTATCTATCTATCTATCTATCTATCTATCTATCTATCTATCTATCTATCTATCTATCTATCTATCTATCTATCTATCTATCTATCTATCTATCTATCTATCTATCTATCTATCTATCTATCTATCTATCTATCTATCTATCCGCCTACGATTTTATGCTCTCGTGGCCGTACCGTTAATGGGATTTATACCAAAATTGCTATGGCATAACATGACTGTTTGGCGAACCTGAATGACCGGTCATATTATGAAAATCGTGAATAACTTTTCATGAAAAGTATTATTTACACACCATGGCGGCAGTGCTCCTGAGTCCGTTTTCTTAACTTGATACATACAAAAATTTGTACGATGAGACATTACTGCATGACCAACATAAATGACAGGTGGTAATCTGAAAATTATAACCTGCAGGTCAAGTGCAACATGATTTACATGCAACGCTCAAGTTGCGTTGACGGCCGTTTCGCTAGCTTGATATGCAGCAAATTTCGTATCGCGTGACGTGACTGTATGATGAATAGTAATGAGAAGTGGTAATATGGAAATCATGACATGTCATGACCAACATGACTAGCATGACGCGTTCGCGGACGTTTCGCTAGCTTGATGTACACCTAAATTGGTATCGCGGCATGTAACTGTAGAACGAACATAAGTGGCAGATGGCAACATGAAAATCTTTGCATGCATGTCATCTACAATGCCATTGGCATCGACGCTCATGGTGCGCTTGCGTCCAGTTCGCTAGCTTGATATACACCAAAATTGGTATTGCGTGACGTGACTGTATGATCAACATAAATGACAGGTCCTAAGATGTAAATCATTACATGCATATTATGTACAGCAGGATTTGTGCCTTTCTGGCTGCTTCGCATTTCATCGATTTCCACAGTGCGTGGGAATCTGCCAGTATTTTCTTTGTCTTTTGATCAGAATCATATTATTAAGAACCTGAGAAAGAACTTTGTGCAAAGAGAGTTCACCGACGGAGATAATCTCATTCAAGGTAGCTACTACTAAAAAAGCCACTCGGAATTGAGTCGCAGCTTCTCGTAAAGCCTGTAAGGTTCCTAACACAATCACACGTTCAGCCAAAAAACCTAGAGAAGATGAAGGTGTCAAGGGCTACGCAAGTGTTCTCCCCAGTCGTGATAGCGACGCTTTAGTTCCTACAAGCAAACCCCCAATGTCACCCTGACGCAGAAGAATTTCAACACTTTGCCCACCATCACCTCCATCAAATTTTGTTGAAATGGTACGACCTTTACAATATTGGCACCGTCAAGCCGCACGGTCAAGGTGAAGAACCTTTTTACTTTAAAGACGACGACCGCCTCTTGGGTCTAGAAGTAGACTTCATCACGTACGTCAAAAAGATCCAGCTTTCTGGCGGCAACACAAAAAAAGAAAATGACCAATGAAACCTGCGAAGCAATGCCAATGACTACAAGGTCAACTGTGGCATTGATTCAATACCTCTTAGATAACAAGTTCTTTTTTTTTCTAAATTCACGTTTATATGTTGTATCACTGTTACGTATATGTATATTGACGGAGTGTCGAGCGAATTCCTTTTCAGCTTTCGCTACGTCTTGACCCGAGCCTTGAACGGCGACCCTGTGGAGTCGCTCTTCAGTTGCTTTCGGCAGTTTAATGGTGGAAATGACAACGTCTATGCCAGAACCGCCGTCATCACAGCCGAAAAGCTTTTAAAAGTACTTGACTATGCAGCTGGTTGTAGAAGGCAGCCTCGTAATTTTCTCCTTTTTTTTTACCAGGTTGGAATTCTCCAAGCATCGAAGAGCGGAAATGGTGCTCATAGCTCAGAAACGAATGCTTTTGTCAAGCCGAAACTCAGAGAAGGCGACACCACTACTGTGCCAATTGCGGTAGTCTTTGGTGCTAAGAGGCTTTCCCATGAGTTGCAATTCCTGAACGTCTCGTTTGCTACACTGGATGATATTGAGCTAGCTCCTCTAGGATACGTGGCCGGGTACCTTCACACGCGCATGTGAAGACAACGTACGGACGAACACATCGATATTTTACGCTATTTTTTGGCTTCCTTCGAACGCTGCGCTAGCGCATCGTTCTGTCCACGCCGAAACTCATCGAAACGCTATTCGCAATATGTCACATAGAAATTGCCGCTATATCGCAGCATTTCTCTCCCTTCGCCCTCCTGTAAAGACAGAAAACCAAGGATCAGAATAGGGTTGCGGGCTGACTGGTACTGAGGTCCAGGTCTGACCGAAAAAAAGAACTCACAGGCTCCCTTATGCGTTCTCTTCAGACGAATGGCACGCAAAAGCCGTCTTTTTATTTTCTTCGCAATCGATGTGATGATCCTGCCCTGCCGCCATTCGAAAGGTTTCTGTACCCAACGTGGTCTTTTGCGTTGCCTTCCGTGATCGGGCCACGTTTGACCATGCTACGATGACATGTGATGACGACGTTACATGACGCTACGTTACTTCACAGTGACTTCATAATGACGAGGCACACTGGTGATTTGTGACGTCATCGTGGCGTCATAGAGCGATGTCATCTCATGATGGTTTTAACACGAAAGTGTTTTCACGCCGGGGTCCACCAAGATTTGAGTGAGGTATTTCCGTCACGGAAATGACGTCGAAAAAATACGCATGATCAGAAGGACGAAGAAAAAAATACTTTCCGTCAACGGGAGTAGAACCTGCGACCTCTTGGTCCGCGACGAGAGATACCGGGCACGCTATCCAATTGCGCCACGGTCACATACTCTGTAAACTTAAAAAAAAAGACTTTTATATCTACCACTATCCTATCACAGTGCTCTTGGTAAAGTGAAGTAATGCATTATGACCGTGAAATGCACGAATTAATTTTTTCAAAGCGTCGTTTCTACGCGTTCATCCCATTCGGCGCGTTTCGAATGGGAAAAAGTACAATTTTGTCGACGCATTAACACACTGCAGGTGGCGACCTCACCCCTAGCGCCTTCCTCGCTCATAGCATCCGTCCATACCAAAAAAAAATGCGCCCACCTCCCCGAAGGGGAATCGTGAGGAAATGCGAATGCATTTCGCGCGCGCTTCACTCCATTTATATATGGTGGTTGTGGTTCGAAGAAGGAAAAGGCGCCTGATTTCTGCAGCCCGGTCGGGAGCAAGGCGCAGCGCCCTTTTTTTTTGCTTTTTGTTGTTTGTTTAATTGTTTTTATTTATTTTTTAAAAATTTTTTTTTCATGTATAGCTCCGCCGAGCTCCGCCGCAGTCCGCTTTTAGTTCACCCGCACGCTGCGAATTTTTATTGTTCAACAACGCACAGGAGAAATCTCCCACCGGCACCACCTTGGAGGTCAAGATTCATTGCCATATATAGGGGGTGGCCAGTGAACGGTTGTGCAGCGCGAGCAGTCGGTTTTTTCAACCAAGAAACTCGCTAGCAGACGCTGCCTGTGTCGGCGTCGCGAGGCGAGAGAGGGAGAGGGGGGGGAGCGTAGGAGAGGAGAGAGAGAGGGGGGCGCGCATGCGCAGTGGGAGTGTGGACGCTGCGGGCAGAGATGCCTAGAGAAGAGAGGGGGGGGGAGCGTAGGAGAGGAGAAGAGAGGTGGGACGCGCATGCGCAGTGGGAGTGTGGACGGCGCGGGCAGGGATGCCTAGAGGAGAGAGGGGGGAGCGTAGCAGGGGAGAGAGGAGGGGAGGCGCATGCGCAGTGAGGGTGTGGTTGCCGCGGGGAGGGATGCCTAGAGGAGAGAGAGGGAAAGAGGAGGTTTTTTATTTTTATTTTTTTTGAAAGGGTTTGCGCATGCGCAGTAAGGGTGGTCACCTCCTCAACCTGTCCTCCTCCTCCTCCTCCGCGGACAACGCCAACGCCGCACAACGCCAACGCCGGACGCCTGACATAGCCCGACTATGAAATGCATTCGCATTTAATAGCTCTACGACGCGCGAGTGCTTGGCGTGGTATAGCGTGGCTTTACCTCCGCGTTCCTATCTGGTACCCCGCGAAAAATTGCAGCCGGCCAACAGGGGAAGACACGACGCGCGTTGCGTTTCCCTCTGGTCTGGCAGCGTTGTTCAATATACCTCTAACATGCCGCGAGTAGGCGACCATAGCCCAAGCTCGGCGTCCAATCAGTGGCGCTGTTCTGGCTGTCACACCGCTTTCTCTAATTCCGCTCTAAAGCCGTACAGCTACCCCAAGCATCTATGGCCACAAGGGCCTGTTTAGTCATTGATCATGGACATTAGTCGTCGGGATACAGATGTACCACCAAGCGTCAACGTGGATGCATCCACGTTAAACGGTGCCCTAACTGTCAAACACAAATAGACGTTGTGCAAGCTATCTTATATCAATGTACAGTAAACATTCAACTACTTCTGTAAGGATACGTTTCACTTTCGGGTTATACCGATTCCTATGACGGAAGGATAAGCCATGTTTTTTTGGCATCACTTGTCCCCGACGCTGGGGGGACGCCGATGCTTGTCCCGCCACCCTTCGAAAGCTTTCTGCACGTAACATGGTTTCGCATGGCCTCCAAGATCGGAGGTACCTCATTCGGTTGTGCATTACCTCCGTGGTCGGGCCACCTTTAACCATACTACTGTCACGTGGTCGTGACATTGACAAAGGCAGCAGTCGGTATGTGCAAGATGAAACTGTTTTATTGGCCGTACTTGTGGCCAGTAAATGGAAAGTCAGATTATAGCAATACACACTGCCATTGGTAGCGGCGAACAGAGCGTCGGCCGTCGATCAACTGACAAGCGGTGAAGCGCGTCGGCATTTATACATGTGTCATGGAATATTCCAGCCTTATCACTGGTTGTTGCGCAATCTTCGGAATAAGCTCGAGTGTTCGCGTATTGCGCGCAATCTTAACAAAACGATCTACATTAATCACGAGCGTTAACGAAATTCGACAGATGTTACACTGTTGTAACACAAGAAGGCGATAGCTCGGCTACACGCATTTAAGACAGATGAGCGGGCGTCTTGGTTTTAATGACCTGTTGGCCATGTAACTCACGTCTATATATATGGAGAGTTGATTGGTAATTTGTATCTGCAAAAATTTTTCTTGTGAAGTGAATGGTTTAGCTCTAGATTCTGCATAAATGCAGCTCCTATACTTTGAAACCTTAGGAAGTGCGTAGCATGGGCACCCAGCGATTCCCGATTGGTAGAGTTCCCACAGCTGCGTTCACAAAACCTTCGATGTTGTCAATGTATGGGGTAAGCCTGTAGGGTTTTCCGGAACAAGTAAAGCCTTGTTAGTGAGATTCGCAAACTCGGCATGCGACATGCGTGCGACTCTATGCTGCGCTTTGTCGACTTCCTCCTTGTTACGGCAGTTGAGACGCGTGTCGTCTGCAGCGAGTCCGTCAGGTTGTTTGCCCTGTAAACATGTAGCAACGAATGCACCGCAGAACGTCGGTGGGAGGAGTAATCATGCTTCCGGCGAGACGGTGGAGCCATCTCTTACGCGGCACGGGAGTCAGGCGCGCGTTTATAAGCGCTTTAGCAATTTTAGGCTAAATATTGTGGTTAATTCTTCCTTAGTTCTGATAACTATATTTCTAACATTATTCATTTATTTTAAAGCGGTTTTGAGCGTTGCCAGCGTTGTTTTAGGTCTGTATAGACCACTTAATTTTTGGCTTGATCACGTCACATGAGATCTGTGGATGGACGTTAAGCTGGGCCCCTAAAATGCTATAAACTTAAAAAAACGCCAGGCCTGAGCGCAAGGCGGAGCACAGTCACAGCGAAAGCTGGAAGAGCACCTTCTCTAGAGCCCGTTGCAAACTCTATTGGGGCTACTAATACAAGTACATTTGGAAGGTACCCACTATGCCCTAAATCATAATTTTTTGTCAAGTTCGGAAGCACCCATTTCGCCATTATTCGTCATTCTGTGGAAAAGCAAGGTACCCGCTACATACCTCCAAGGCATTATGTGCACTTTGTTGATGCTGTGGCTAATGACGATGAAGGATAGTGGCTGAGCCTTTTGTTATGTGGTTAAAGCATCCAACGACCTACCAGTTACGCAATGTACATTGTGTGATACCTGGTGATACCTGGTGGTGATACCTGGTGATTTTGCTCTTGTACCGCGCTATATTACATGTTAACGTCGTTCCTTCCAGACGTTTAAGCCTGTATAGCATGGTTTCTCAAAGTAGGTTCCGCAGAAACTAGGGGCTTGGCAAACCCCTCCTCGGGGATCCGTGAGCCACTAATAAATTTTCCCTGGTTCCGCGGTCGCCAAGTCACTTAGATGGCGAACCCGATGTGCGATCGATCTACGAGACCTCTGTTACTTACGCCCGAGTGTCCATAAGCATATTTCAGTGCGTAACGGAAATGCGCGAGCTGAGGAATAAACCCGCCAGCAGCTTCTAGCCAGTCCTACTCTAAAAACGGGCCGCGTGGTTAAGCTGTTGATATTGAATCTGGTAGGCATCATACCCATGCGAATTTCTCCTGTTTGGAGATAAGTGCCGATGATAAGGCAGTGGACTTGTTGCAGCCATTTGCAAGAAAATATGTTTGTGGGTAGGCAGTCTCGACACTAGCCTATCTGACAAAAAAGAAAAAAAACATGGTTCATCCCTCCGTCATAGGAATCGGTATAACACGAAAGTGAAACGTGTCCTTACAGAAGTAGTCGAATGTTTACTGCACATTGATATAAGAGAGCTTGCACAATGTCTATTGGTGTGTTGACAGTTATAACGTGGATGCATCCACGTTATAACTTTAACGTGGATGCATCCACGTTCACGCTTGATGGTACATCTGTATCCCGACGACTAACGTCTATGATGAATGATTAAAGAAACCCTTGTAGGTAATAGATGTTTGTGGTTGCTGTACGGTGAGAGCGGAGTCATTGAAAGCGGTGTGACAGCCAGAAGAGCGTCAATGATAGGGCGCCGAACTTGGGCTAAGGTCGCCTACTCGCGGCATGTTATTGAACAACGCTGCCTACCAGAGGGAAACGCAACGCGCGTCGTGCCTTCCCCGTTGGCCGGCTACGATTTTTCGCGGGGCGAGCTAGGAACATGGCTAGGGACGCGGAGTTATGGCCACGCGGCGCACTCGCGCGTCGCACACCTATTTTTGGTATGGACGGATGCTACGAGTTTGGATGCTAGGGTTAAGGTCGCCACCTGGCAGTGTGTTAATGCGTCAAAAAACTGCACGTTTACTATTCGAAACACGCCGAATGGGACGAACGCGGATGGGGGGGGGGGGGGGACCCTCCGTCCTGCATAAGGCTGGGACGGAGGGTCCCCCCCCCCCCCATCCTAGCCTTATGCAGGCTCTTTGTAAGAGCACGTCCGCCCAGAAGACATTGGTGCGTCAATGTGTGGCCGGTGTACGGGTCGCTCGAGATACCAAATTCCCGCCCACTCCCATGAACACATAGCCCCGTCGCTTATGTGAAACCGCAAGTGATGGACTATTCAGAACAACTCTCAAGAACAGCCCCCCAATTATCAGTAATACCTCGCTTTCTGTTATTGGAATGGCTGGCAGCCCGTCATGTGAAGTATACGGGTGCAGCGAAACAGTCGTGCACCTATTATGTGACTGACCCCGCTTCAACTGCGAAAGAGCGACCATCTCAGCTGCACTAGGCCAGCTGGACAAGTGCCCCCCTCACAGAGAACAAAATCCTGGGGCCCTGGCCTACCCGGTGTGCAACACGAGTCACTCTGAGGGCGTTCTCGTGTTTTCTGCAAGCAACCGGACTGAGCGACAAACAACGACTTTTGGCGGACGATGCTGCAGTCACTGTACTTATGAGCTCCTGTCACAAACGCCTCTGGTTCTGCTTCACTCTTTTATACCTGATTTTCCCGTTCCCAAGTACAGGGTTTTCCCGTTCCCACGCACGCACCTGAGGCATGCTCACTCTTTTATACCCGATTTTCCCGTTCCCAAGTACAGGGTAGCAAACCGAAACCTTTCTCTGGTTAACCTCCCTGTCTTTCCCTTATCTTTCTCCCTCTCTCTCTTTGCTTTCGAAGCCCTGACATGCAATTCTGAATGAAGTATAGGCACTTGCTTTAAAAAGTAAAGTAAGAGTCTGACGACGTAATCAATCCACAGTGACCGGCTGTCTCATTGACGGCGAGGTCATGCTTTTTCGCGTTGCACCACCATTTGGTGCCCCTGCGGCTCACGCAAAACCTCAAACACACAGCCGTGGCATGGAACTTGCTAAGCTACCCTAACGTTGTTCGTTGGCGAACTCGGACGCACCTGTTTTGTTTTTTTTTCGTTTTCGTGACGCAGAGTTTGATAAAGGGAGCAAGGAAGCCAGCTCTCGAAGAAGAAAAGTAGGACAACAGCCAAGTATGACGCCTTCGTGTTCGTTGCTTGATAAACCAGTTGCATGTAGTCGCGTGCACTCTCAAATGAAATACCACAACCACGCACGCACCTGAGGCATGCTCGTCCTAGTCTGTTTTGTTGCCATGGCGACGACAAGCAACTGAACCACTTACTCGATGGCGTGTGACCTTTTTTAAACTAAACAAAAAACTATTTGATCGGAAATAGGGCAAGGCGATAAAAGCATGGAACATCCAGTTCGTTTAATCGATTTTCTTGATTTTCACCAGCACCAAATTACATCAAGCACCCACCCAGCAGGGTATCATCATCTTGAGTGCTTCCTCTGCAGTGTGAGGCAATAGTAGCACGAGTGATAGTCTGCATTGCCAAGACACATGCCGTCTAGTTTTCAAATATAAAATAGGCCGTAACCCCACGCAAGACGTGCCACGTGTCTAGATGTGTTCTGACTATTTTGAGTACATTTCCCCGACCTCTAACCGAATCCAATGTCACAGTACACGCCATGACTCACAATATATATGATCAGCCCGCTTTATAACCGAGAGCCCTCAGGTCAGACACACTGGACACCAGAAAAGCGTAGGCTCATTAAGTGTTCTTACATAGTTATGTCGCCGAGTGCATCGCACATTTTCTCAATTCTGAGAAAAATCTGGTAGCAAACCAGATGCTAGTATCTGGTTAACCTCCCGGCCTTCTTCTTCATCTCTCTCTCTTCTCAATTCTGACCATTTGCGCAGAATGCATAAAAGCATCCGCTGGACTGGAAGTGCTTTGGGAAAGCGTATGAATTTCCTATTTGTGAAACTGGTAGTCGGATACTAATCACAGAAGCTCATGGCATCCAAGCTACGCCAAACAAATATTTGCTCTGTAAGTTGAATGATGTGACCAAGATTGCTAATTTGTCAGAGCTGACGGGGAACCGCGTGACATCAAAGGTTTACGACATGCGGGGCGGGTGCAACCATGGAGGTTATACTAAAAATTCTGGAGTGGCGGTCCCGCATTTCCGTCCAGTTATCTGAGTGGAGCAGCGGAAACCGGTAGATGGACATATTACTCAGGGCAGCAGGCGGTGGCGATTGCCATTGTCCGCCTTTGTGCTCTGCGTGCCTGCGGCCGTGGGTTCCGCTCTAGCAATGAAAGCGCCGCTCTTTTTTTGAGGAGGCGAGGTTTTAAAGAATGGTACACTATGATATCAGTTCGCAATATATTTACACAACGGCCTCACTGCAGAAGTACCACGTGAAGAGATGCCGCGAAAATAAAAATTAAGAAAGGGCATCTGGCATTCGTGCCTATGCCCAAGTCAACATATCCGAAAACGTTATTGCCCACAAGTCGGACATAATTTAATAGACATGTCAAACATTATGACAGCAATCAGTGGCTCTTCTCTCAATTGTTCTATGTTCTTGATAAACTCAAATGATTCAGAGTTGAATCCAGGATCACCATTCATCGCCTTTATCATGCACGAGGAGTGCGTTGGTTTGGCAGAGCATTGTTGAACTTCGCTCGTACATAATCATAGGCCCTTGGCGAATAATTGTGCAGCGTCACTGCAAACGCTCTTAATTCTGGGGGGAAATTTGTCCCTGGTTATATGGAATCGTTTGAGGAGATGCTGGATATCCGGAGAAAATTCTGTTTGGAAAACATTTAATCCTTTTTCCGATAAAAGGTTGTGCTCCTTTAGCTGGTCAATCAAATCCTGATAAGTATCAATACGGTTTAAAGTCTCCATTTGTTGTGCTAAAATGTCTTAACCCATTAAGGACCACGAAAAAACTACTGGTCCGATTTTATTGACATTTTGCTTTTTTAATTAACCACAACAGATAACCACACGTGCGAATTTTCATAGAGTTACTTGTGTTTCTTCAGGAGTTATGATACTGTACTATAAAAAGTACGCTGGGCCTTCGAGGTAGCAACGGGCAAGGTGACTTGATGCAAGAATAGCGAGTACGCTGGGCGCTTGAGAAACGAATAACAAAGTTGTCTTGGCCCATGCAACTTAATCAAGGACCAGTGCTTTAGGGAAAGCCTAACGTCACGTTTTTCGCCACACCATTTCGATGTATTTTGGCAGAATTCAACTGTTTTGACGGCTTCTTGTGAAAATGTCCGTATGGATAGAGGGTAATAGCAAGCACAGTGGAATCTGGAGAGCTTTGATACTTCTCTTGGGTACAACAAGGCGCAGTCAGTTCTTGCTGTTATGCGCCTAAAGGACAATAGTCAACGCGTAGAGGGTCTGCCAAAACCTAAGATGTGATAGCAGACCCTTTATGCGTTGTCTGCGGCTATTTCGATCATCTGGGTAAATAGGGGCTGGTACCACATTTTCTCAGGGATGAAAATTCTCTAGTCATTCGCAGCTTGATCGTTGAGCTCAAACCCCCCTCAGGGCATTGCTACTGCGGATGAAGGAGGAGGACAGTGGCACTACGTTTTTTTTTCTTTTCAGTGAATGGCCACCACGATACAGAGCATAGTGACTCAACTGTGTAGTCTTTCGTCAGCATAGCAATTATGCTGTTGTCATTGCCATTTTCGAAACAAAGCTGCTTTCCTGAGTCAAAACAGAAGTTATCTTACCCACGTTCCTTTCGTTCCATGTTTTTTATCGTTAGCAGGGAACATCCATTCGTATTGTCGTCATTCCCCTCCTCCTCCTAAGTACCCATGTTAGGGTCAGAATCGCCAATTAAAACATCAAGAGGCTCTCATAAATTCACAGCGACATCTTTCGCAGCCTCATGAGTCTGAGATAACCGAAAAAAGGGCATTCATAACAAAAAAATAAAATCCAGTTGAATCTATGATGCAACGCACAACAAGAGTTACATGTATGCTCCCACGAAGTCCCGGTGTACTAAATAAAGTACAGCAATATTTGATTACTCCTCACAGCAAAACTATGCACTCTATAGGCTGCCAGCGATTTTCAGGAATTGAATTGCTCTTCCTGAAGCAGAAGCAGTCCGTTTTTTCAACATATATAATGTAAAACTTCAAATTAATTTAGAAAAAGTGGTACTGACCACGTGCGTTTAACAGGCTTTCATTTTCCTAAAGTTTGACGACTCATAAAACAGAAAAAACATAACCGAGTCAATATTCCAAATAAGGATTTTCTTGCTGCAACCTTTGGCATCAGAAATTGTAATGAGCAAGATCAGAATACTCTGTTTTGTATTTTCTATGCCCGAAAAAGCAAGTGTACTTTTTAAAGTACAGTGGGCCCTGATGGGTTAACCTTCTTTTGCAGCTACTGTACTTCATTCGCCGATTCATACGCTTTCTGCCTGTACCACTCATTCGTCGGTGAAGTTTGCAGGGGCGAGACTTCAGTAGCTGCATCAATGAGAGGCAATTCAGGCGAAAGCATTTCCCGACTTTTCGGAGGAGCTCGCTTTCTTTTCGTCTACATAAAGAGAGGCATATATCGCAACATCATCGAAATTTTAGCATTTGGAGCGCAGTGCAGATTCAAATATAAAAAACTGAAAATCCCCAAAACGCGGAGCTGGCGCTATATTTATGTAGTGTTCCTACTTGAAAGAACAGAACAGAATTAAAGCTTCAGTATGGAACTGGCGTCCATCTTAATCTGCTTTATTTTTTAACTTCATCCCTCTCTTCTTTCCTGCCCCGGCTCTCGTGCTTCTTAACCTTCTATCTAAAGGTTCGTACCGCTTCACCCTTCCCGGTTTCTTTTAATTACCACTCCTGGGGTTATACTTGAAGACATTTCCAATTGAAGCCCATTCAACTGATCCACGTTCACCAGTGTACCAGAGAGTCTTCAAAATTCCGTTCTGGATGGCTGTCTTTGTCGCAGAGTAAGGACCATGAAATTTGGCACTGGTATCTGTTATTCCTTTCCTCACTAGCACGAGGTCGGTAACTTGAATGTCTGGCTTGTCTGACCGATGTCTCTTGTCAAAATTCTTTTTCATTCGTTTTCGGTTCCTCTCCACCTGTGATGTTTGTTGCCTCTTCTCGACGATCTTGAGATTTTCCAAGATTCCCAACTCACGGTCTGCCTGCAGAATAGGGGTTTCTCCTGAAGAAGCTTACTGTGGACTGCACCCCAAGCCACTTGTGTAGGATAGATTATGATGCTTTACGGCTGCTTCTAGAGAGCATTTCCATCCACCAGGGAAACTATCGTACATCTTGATGTACTGTTTCACATCCCGTATGGCACGTTCTGCAAGCCCATTCGCCGCGGGATGGTATGGCGCACAGCACTTGATTAATATATTGTGATTTTGTGCCCATCTTGCTAGCCTTTCACTCTTGAACGCGCGCCCGTTATCACATACGATTGTCCGCGTAGTCCTAAACATGTCTCTTTCGAGGAGGGTTATAACGCTATTTGCATCTTCTTTTCCTGCTCGTGCCGCGACCATCCTTGTGCATTCATCTATGGCCAAAGAAAAGCTTGCGTCTTTCTGACTCCTTCCCGTTTCTTATTTAGTTCGGCGAAATCCAGGTGTACTACTTCAAAAGGCACGTTTGAGTGGCAAGGTAGTATCATGGTGTCCGTGGGCTGTTTATACTTGACTTTGTGTACTTGACACACGTGGCATGAACGAACGTACTGACTGACGTCTTTCTTCACGTGAGGCCACGTAAATCTCTTGACCAACTTGTTGTAGGTGCACCAGAATCCATCGTGTCCTTCAGATTCTGGGCTGTCCTGGTACAAATAAAGCAGTCTGGCAACAAGTGTTGGTGGGACTTGATACCGACCTTGAGTAAAAACCAGTTGTTCGAAGCCTTCCCAAAGCTTCACCTCATTCATTTCTTCGGACTGTTCGGCGTTGTTTTAAGGCGAAAGCCTTTAATGTCTCATGCTCACGTCCGTCCGGTGTCCGTCCGGCGTCCGGTGTCCGTCCGTCTGTCTGTCCGTCCGTCCGTCCGGTGTCCGTCCGTCCGTCTGTCCGTCCGTCTGTCCGTCCGTCCGTCCGTCCAGTGTCCGTCCGTCCGTCTGTCCGGTATCCGTCCGTCCAGTGTCCATCCGTCCGTCCGCTGTCCGTCCGTCCATCCGGTATCCGTCCGTCTGTCCGTCCGTCCAGTGTCCGTCCGTCCTTCCGTCCAGTGTCCGTCCGTCCTTCCGTCCAGTGTCCGTCCGTCCGTCCGTCTATCTGTCCGTCCGTCCGGTGTCCGTCCGTCCGTCCATCCGGTATCCGTCCGTCTGTCCGTCCGTCCAGTGTCCGTCCGTCCGTCCTTCCGTCCAGTGTCCGTCCGTCTATCTGTCCGTCCGTCCGGTGTCCGTCCGTCCGTACGTCTGTCCGTCCGTCAGTCCGTCCGTCCGTCCGTCCGTCTGTCCGTCTATCCGGTGTCCGTCCGTTCGTCCGTCTGTCCGGTCCATCCGTCCGTCCGGTGTCCGTCCAGTGTCCGCCCGTCCGTCCGTCTGTCGGCCCGGTGTCCGTCCGTCCGTCCGTCTGTCGGTCTGGTGTCGGTCCGTCCGTCCGTCCGTCTGTCTGCCCGTCCGTCCGTCCGTCCGTCTGTCCGTCCGTCCGTGCGTCCGTCCGTCCGTCCGTCCGTCCGTCCGTCTGTCTGTCTGTCCGTCCGTCCATGTCCGTCCGTCCGTCCGTCCGTCCGTCTGTCTGTCCGTCTGTCCGTCCATGTCCGTCCGTCCGGTCCATCCGAGCTGTGGCACGGAGCCAGGTGGCCGCCGCGATGCGCAAACGGACGCCGGTCGCGTCCGACTCTACAGCGCTCGCTCTTTGCTTGCGTAGCTTCGCTGTGCCCAGCGTTTGCAATCATTCTGACCGACGCCGTCTCAATGGACACAGGCGTTCACGGAATACACCTTCGAATTTACAAAGGGCCCGTTAATTTAAGCGCTGGAACGCTATGGCGTATGCACGATGCACAAAGCGCGAGAAAATACTAACGCATACGAACGGAGGAAGATTAGTCTCACGTCTCGCTGCGACTCGCAGTAAAAAATTAAAAAAAGAAAACACGCACACATTCGCTTTGTGTGTTATCCCACTGAGAGTGTAAAAGAAAAAAAATTCCCCATCTCCCGCTAAAGGGAACCATGTGTGGATGCGAAGCAGCGGTGAGATAATTAGCTTGAGCGGGAGGAAAGTCGCCGCTCTCATTTCACGGCAGTGGTCCGGGCGCTCATCGCGGCGCTGCGCAGGATAGAGAATGAGGCGCGCGCGCTCCGTCATTTTCATACCGCGGAACTACCGTGGCGCCCCCCAGCAGAGTATGCAGCTGTCACACCACCTATCGTTCCGTAGATGATTCCTAGAGGAAAGGACGGGGGGCGACCGTAGGAGAGGAGAGAAAGGGGACGTGCATGCGCTGTGGGGGGTGTGGGACGCGGGAGCCGCTCCGTAGAGTAGAGGATTCCAAGAGGAGAGAGGGGGGAGAGGACGCGCATGCGCTCTGGGGACGTGGGACGCCGGAGCCGCTCCGTAGAGCAGGGTATTCCTAGAGGAGAGAGGGGGCAGAGGACGCGGGGGGCCGCTCCGTAGAGTAGACGATTCCTAGAGGAGAGAAAGGGGGTGAGCGTAGGAGAGAGAGGGGGGACGGCGCGCGCATGCGCTGTGGGACGCGGGACGGACTAAGCCCCCTCCAAACACATGCAAGCAAGATTAAGGAATGGGGTCAACCTGGGCGACAGACACCACATGCCTAGCCACTGCTAAGCAGCCTCTCTGTGCTCTCGGCCATGACTCAAGGAATGGGGTCAACCTGGGCGACAGACGCCACCTCCCTAGCCATTGCTAAGCAGCCTCTCTGTGTTCTTGGCCATGACTCTGATGACTGTGTTAGGGTTGACGGCCTTCATATTACTACAGTGTTCTGGTTCGCAACATGGGCGCTTCCCTACTTCATGAAACTGGCCGGACGCGGGACGGGGGATGGCGGACGGGGGACGCGGGAGGGACAGAGCCCCGAGCATAAGATGCTTCGCATCTAAAAAATCACAGCATATCCGCGGAGTGAATGATGATGAGTGGGCGAAGCTCCGGAGGTACATCACCAAAGACGTGACGGTGGTTGGTTGCATGTGGTCAAACGATATGCATGTGAGACCATATCGCGATGCCATGTGTTGTATGGCATCGCGATCGTTATCGTCATCAGCGTCATCGTTATGACGCATAGTGGGTACATTCCATGTGGTGTGCCGTGATTGCAGCGTCATCGTCATCACACAGGGAGATACTGCTGGTTACGCAGTATCTCCCTGTGTGCTGGTTACGCAGTTACGATGTGCATGTGAGACCATATCGCGATGCCATGTGTTGTATGGCATCGCGATCGTCAACGTCATCACGCAGGTGGCTACTACAAACGTGGGACGCACGACCCACGGCATAAGGAGCATCGCCCCTAAAAAGACATGGCATAGTCAGTGGAACGGCCACACGCTTTCGCCCAACACACTTTAGAATGTACGAAGTGTCCTTCAATTTTTGTACCATCAACCTTGACAGGGCATCTGCATCGGTTAAAAGCGGTCCTGGTCGGTGCGAGATGGTAAAGTCAAATTGCTGCAAGTAATTCAACCATCTGGCGATACGTCCTTTAGTTTGGGTCATATTCAAGAGATGAGTGAGGGCCTGGTGATCGGTGAACAAATTGAACTTCGTACCTACCAGATACGTACGGAAGTACTTAATGGCCTTCAGAACAGCCAGCGCTTCCTTTTCAGTAGTAGTGTAGTTAATTTCAGATGGCTTGAAGGTGTAACTGTAGTAGGCTACAACGTGTCGCTTTTCTCGGCCGGATGCTTCAATAGATTTTTGGTACAACACTGCACCAGTCCCATAATGTGAGGCGTCAGTGTTCAATTCAAAGGGTAAGGTGAAGTCTGGTATGTGTAGAACAGGGTCAGCAGAAATTCTGTGCACCAAGTAACGGTAGACTCTCTCGCATTCATCATTCCATTCAAAGGGAACTTCTTTCTGCGTTAAGCGCGTGAGGCATCTACTTTTGACAGCAAAGTCCTTTATGAAACATCGGAAATGTCCTACCAATCCCAAGAACACACGCAGTGAATGGACGTCATAAGGTTTCTTCAACTGGGAGATCTTCTCGACGGACTCTTGCTTCGTGCTTTTGGTGTTCCCATCGAAGACTCTTCCAAGAAACCCAACTTTCCGTTGAAAGAATGCACTTTTCTTAAAATTAACGTTGAGTTGTGCCAAGCTCAAGGCATTTAACACCTGAGACAGATGGTCCTGATGGTCAGCCTCTGTTTTGTAGAAGACTATAATGTCGTCTATTTACACATTGCAAAAAACACCAAGGAATGGCTTTAGGACGTCCTTCATGATCTTCTGGAACCACGCTGGCGAGTTTTTCCAACCGAAAGGAAGCCGGTTGTACTCGTAGAGATCGAATGGCGTGATAAAAGCGGTGTACATGTTTGTTTCTTCGGTTAATGGAATCTGCCAGAAACATTTGCACAAATCGATGCGGGAAAAATTTCGGCAACCACCTGTCTCATCTATAATTGTGTCAATCTTCGGCATGGTAAATGGTATGAGTTCCGTCTGCCGATTGAGAACCCTGTAGTCGGTGCACAATCTGAAGGTTCCGTCTTCCTTGGGTGCGATCGTTATGGGAGAAGCGAAGGGTGATACCGATGGTCGTATGATATTGGCATCTAGCATCTCCTGCAGCTCCTTTAGCCACATCTTTCGCTCTCGACATATTGTAAGGTGCTTTTCGGATGGCGGTCTTGTCAGCAAGTTCGAAAGGAAGCTGGTGAGACTTCATCGCCTGGGGATAGCTTCCTATGCACACCAGCTCAGGGTAGGCCGTTTCGATATCCTCCACGCACTTCACAACTCGTAGGTTATCTTTCTACTCTCATTTGTCTCGTTCCTTAACACTCCTTCGACTAGAACCAGATCGTCCCAGTATACGTTGACCTTTAGTTTCTTTATATCAGGTCTTGACAGCAAAAAGTCGTACGTCACAGCCTCTATCGCCAACACTTCAATCTCTATTTTATGACCCTGGAATTCGACGTCTACAGATGCCCACTGGTCATGCAACGTCATTTTCCATCGTAGCCTTGTACCCGTAAGACTCCTCCACTGCGCAAGCGACTTGCATCCACCAGCTTGGCGTTTATTATAGACACTGAAGCACCGCTGTCTACCAGAGCCATCAAATGTTTGTTTCCTATTTTCACGGGAATGTGAAATAGGCTAGAGCAATTTAAATAAACAGCCTCGCTTGGAGTCATCGGGTGGGACTGATGACCCTTGTTCACTAGTTTTCTTGTCGTCGAATCCTCCTGAGCGTCAGTGTCGATGTCATTCACTCGACCTCTTGGAACAGGCCAAGTCAAGTTAGCCGTACTACTTGCAAGGTGGCTCGGCTCTCGCTGATCGCGGCTTAACCAGTCTGCTTTACTCTAACTGAAAAAGCTGTTTGAGTGAGTTTCAGAAGCAGATGTTATGTTCTGAAGACACTCCAGGAGCCCATCTAGAGTTCTGGGTGAATGTATTTGCACTTTCTTCAGCACTTCAGTGTGTAATCCATGCATTATTAAGGCTACTACGGCCGAAGAAGGAAGCATAGGCTCAGCCAGATGTTATGTTCTGAACCAGATGTTATGTTCTGAAGACACTCCAGGAGCCCATCTAGAGTTCTGGGTGAATGTATTTGCACTTTCTTCAGCACTTCAGTGTGTAATACATGCATTATTAGGGCTACTACGGCCGAAGAAGGAAGCATAGGCTCAGCCAGCTTAAAAGACGGCGTTTCTCAAAGAAATACTCGACAAGGAAGCTTTGCTCGGCTTTGAAATTGAGCGCAGTGTTCCATCTTCGTACTGGATTTCTTCGGAATGAAGTCAAAAAGTTTTGCTTCCACTGGCTCCAAGAGTCGTCACGGTCTTCCATAATGCGTACCTCATACCACTTTCGCGCAATGACTCTCAAGTAACCGCGCACGCTGGTAATTTTATCAAATTTAGTTACCGGTTTCTCAGCATTTAGGGAGCTTATTAGCGATGTTACTATTTGGTTCTGTTGAACAATCCGTTCCTGTTGCAGCTGAAAAGCTTTCAAAACTAGGCTCACCTCTTCCGACGAAGTCCGCGATACTGAGCCTTTCCGACGCATCGGTTCAAGAACTAGATCATTGAAGGTTTCCAGACGCAAGTTCACTTTCACCCAACCTTTTCGTCGTAGTTCAGTAGTGTCCACGGCTGCCTTTTCCACAACCAGGTTCACGAGTTCTTCCGAGTTGAGCTCACGAGGTTGTCCCACCGCTGCGTCATCTTGAACTTCGTACTTCGAAAAGATGATCTTCTCCGCGGAGTTCTCGTCAAGGAAGAACGTCACCCACATGTTGACTTCGATTGCCGGCTGCGCCAAAATAATGTAGTGTTCCTACTTGAAAGAACGGAACAGCATTAAAGCTTCAGTATGGAACTGGCGTCCACCTTAATCTACTTTATTTTTTAGCTTCATCCCTCTCATCTTTTCTGCCCCGGCTCTCGTGCTTCTTCATCTTCTATCCAAAGGTTCGTACCGCTTCAATTTATTATTTTGAGAAACGGAACACTCACTTGTACGATGCGTATTCACTCGCTTTTGTAGGGACGCTGGACACGCTGCAAATGCCAGCTCGTAGTCTCGTTGTTTGCCCTGTCCTATCGAAACAGTCTGCTTGAAAGTGCACCGAACATAAGATGTAGATCCCATAACACAGTAGACAGTCAATGCTTGTGGACGACCGTAAGCCCCGCGCTCCATGAGATGCGTGGTAAACCATTCACAAATAAAGCATTGCAAGTGTGAGGTTCGAGATGACCTGCTGTAGCAGACATTCAGATGTTTCAACGTACATGCAGAGTGGAAATTAGTGGGTAGTCATTCTGTTGTGGCATGACAGTCTAGAAAAATTGAAGGACACTTTGCACATTCTAAAGTGTGTTCGGTGAAAGCTTGTGGCCATTCGACTGACTATGCCATGTCTTTTTTCTTTTACACTCTCAGTGGGACGGCACACAAACGGAATGTGCGCGTGTTTTCTTTTTAATTTTTTACGGTGAATCGCAGCGAGACGCGAGACTAATCTGCATCCGTTCGCATGCGTTCGTATTTTCTCGCGCTTTGAGCATCGTGCAAACGCCATCCGCGTGCCAGCGCTTAAACTGATGGACACTGTAAATTCCAGTGTGTTCCGCGAACGCCTGTGTCCATTGAGACGGGGTCGGGCAGAATAGAACGCGGTGCGCACGTCTCCCACCTTGCATGATTGGAAACGCTGGGCACAGCGACGCTACGCAAGCAAAGCGCCAGCGCTGTAGAGTCCGACGTGACCGGCTTCCGTTTGCGCACCCCGGCGGCCACCTGGCGCCGTGCCAGGGCTTGCATAAAGGGAAGGACGGACGGACACGGAAGGACGGAGGACGTGAGCATGAGACATTAAAGGCTTTCGCCTTAAAAACAAGTAACGACATCACCAGATATTGAAAAGAATAATCGATTTCTATACATTTTGCAAAAGTAAACAAATAAACATGTTGAACTAGTAAACAGCAGTGTTATATATATATATATATATATATATATATATATATAGGAAAAATATATATACGCCTCTAAAAAACTGTTTATTGGTGACGTTTCGATCGGAGACCGATCTTCATCAAGACAAAATTTACCAGGCGCCGATGCGCTTTTATATCATCGCCGTGCCGAGAGAAAGAAAGGGGAGAAAAAAAAAAAGAGAGAGAGAGAGAGAAGAAGCGTACATACTGATAAGTGGTCACACGACCACGTGCGCGTACTGCTACATACGCATAGCACCTGTACTTTGGAAAAAAAAAAATAAAAAAAATAACAATAATAAATAAATAAAAAAAATAAATAAATAAATAAAAAAAATAAAAAAAATAAATAAAAAATAAACGAGTGGTCAAAAAAGAGAGAGAGTGGTCACACGACCAGGTGCGCGCATTTCTACATACTTAGACATGAAAACGTGTTTTCTAAAAAAAAAATAATAAATAATAATAAAAAAAAGAAAAAATATAAAAGAGAAGAAACAAAAAACGAAAAAACCAAGTGGACATGTTAAGTACATTCCTGTGGTACCCCCCGGCACATACCAAGATATACGAAGAAAACATGTTTCAAGAAAAAAGTGAACAAACCCAAAAATATGTAGACATACATCGATGGTCCAGGTGGGCACGTTAAGCACATTCCAGTGGTCCATTATGAAGGTTCACTACGAGGCTCATCTCTTCCCGGAGCTTGAACACAACAACACAGTACATTCCTTTCGTCCATTGTCACGTCCCACCTATTCTCCGCCGCCCCTGCTTAGCTGCTCCTCAAGCCCAGTGAGGGGGTCTACGTTCCTACGATCTCCGGTCTGTGGCTCAAGAATAATTGAGAAGAAAATGGAGAGTGTTTTTCAAATTTTTGACGTGGAGTTCGAATATGTCACTTACTCGGTTGTCTGAGGAGTGATTTCATTGTAGGGGGGAATTATTCGAAAGTTGCCCACCCTTCTCGGAATGCGCGTGCAGATCTTGCATGCCCGACAACGTGTTCCGAGTGATTTGCGAAAAAAAAATTACTAATAAAAAAAAGGAAAGAAGTTTGGTTAGGATCATTATTATCCTGAATCTTCCAGAGCGCGGATTGAAGACAGTGTACCAGGAGTGATATTTAGACCAGCCTTCAATGTATCAAATTTATAAATCATGTATGATTCGCGCTGTTCACGCTCCCTTGTACTGGAGAAACCGCTTTGTAAGAGTGTGACCTTGATGGAATCAAACGGGTGGTTTTCGGAGTTTATATGCCGAGACAGAGGCAGATCCGGAAGCGAATGAACATATATATATATATATATATATATATATATATATATAGATATATAATGGTACCTTACTAAGCATGTTGTATCAGTCAGGGTACTTTC